>PJEM01008218.1:0-79353 GCA_004023845.1 Helogale parvula
ACTAAAGAATTATTATGTCAAATATGATTCTTACCATGGAATCCAGCTTCCTCCTTTCCATGAGGCATGGTTGGGAAGGTATCAGAATCTCCCTGAAAGTTTTTTCACTACACATCTATTCATTACTACCACCCCAACATTCCTAGTAACCCAAATCCCCCAGGGTGGGGAAGGTGAGAAGGGTACGACGTACTGTTTTTAACTGTTTGTAAATAATTTCAAGTTACAAAAAGTTGCAAAAATGGTAAAAAAACACCCATAAATACTTCACCCAGATTCACCTACTATTAACATTTTACCCCATTTGCTTTATTCTCTCCTTCCTTCTTTCCCTCTCTCTCTCTCTCCTCCTCCTCCCTCCCTACTCCATATGTGTGTGTTCATGTATACATACTGTGCACCTTGGTGGGAGTACAGCTGTGGATGTATGTATAAATTTGTTTTACTGAACCATTTTGGAGTAAGTTACATAATTTATTTACCCTAAATACTTAAGGGTGTGTTTCCTAATATGGATATTCACAATATAGTTATCAACTTCATAAATTTACACTGACAGCACTTTTATGTATTTCACTGTCCACATTTCAATTTTGTCAGTTGATCTCATAACACACGTTTTGTCATTTTTCCCTTCCAGAACAGGATCCATTTTGGGGTCAGGCATTGCATTTAATTGCAATGCCTTGTTAACCTTCTTTAATCTGGTACATTCCCAATCTGGTATCTTTTATGACACTGGCATATTTGAAAACACAGCCCTGTGCTTCCCACACGTTTTTTAAATATGTGAGAGAATTTTTGTCATTTTTGTGTATGTCTGATGTTTCCTGTGATTAGATTGAGGGTTTGTAATCTCATCCAGAACACTGCATAGATAATGTTTCTTTCTCACGGTCTCACATTTGGAGGCACACAATGTCCATCTGTCTCTCACAGGTCATTTTAATTTTGGTTACCTGATCAAGGGTAATGTCATATTTTTCTCAATATCCCTACTATGCATCCCTAGGAATTAAGGATTATTCTCCCCATTTTACAGAAATGAAGCAGGAGTGCCTGGTTGGCTCAGTCAGTTAAGCATCGGACTTCGGCTCAGGTCATGGTCTCACAGTTTGTGAGTTCGAGCCCCGCATCAGGCTCTGTGCTAACAGCTCAGAGCCTGGATCTTGCTTCAGAGTCTGTGTCTCTCTGCCCTCCCGTGCTCACACTCTGTCTCTGACTCAAAAATGAATAAACATTAAAAAAAAAATGAAGCAGAGGCTCAGATAGGCTTAGTGAGGACAACTGTCCCAAAGGTGATCCAGTGTGCCTGTCACTAAATGAAGCCGGGCTAGCACACTATAGGGACAAGCACCAGACATGGTGGCCAAGGGAGACTAGAAAAGGAGCAAGCTTCCCCAGGGCTGCCAGCCTGACCATACATGGCCTCCCCGGGTTGGGAGCCTAAGCTGTACAAATCCATTCCCAGACCCAGCACTGAGGTTCTTAGGATAAGACCTGATGTAGAGAATTTTAAGTTCAGTCCAGTCTTGATGTCTCCAAATGGCTCATCCCTACATATTCCCAAAAGCCTCAGGAGGGTATCTTGCTCAGTATGGCTTTGTGATGGGGTGAGAAGTGTACTTTGGAGATAGACCTGGGTTTAAACCCTGGGCCCACCACATGCTGACCCCAGGGCTATGGGCAAATCATCAACCTCTCCATCTCAGTTCCTCTACTAGAAAATGAGACTAATAATACCTCTCTTTCTGGAATGATAAAAAGAAAGAATAACATATATAAAGCATAGCATATAAAAGATACAAAAAATACTACTGTGAGATTTTTCTTTAAAGTAAGGACTTTACATTTTTTATTTCTTTCTACCTTGCCTTGTTCCAAAAGAGAGTTAAGGCAGCTGGTACACAATAAATATTTGTTGAATGGGTACATGTAGAATAGACACTAATGAGCTTGATCTCCCACAGAGAGGATAGAGGAAAAAAATGAGGAAAAATTTCCCACAGTGCAATTTATTAGGTTGTTTTTAATATTAATGATTTGAATTCCAGCCTTTCACTGAAAGGGGGAAAATGACTCTAGTATTTAAATGCACTTAGGATAATAGGTAATATTTCATATAACACAGTCTTTCACTAATTAATAACATTGAACTAGACCTCCCCTCCTTCTTTTCCTCCCCCTCCTCCTCCTCTTCCTCCTCTTCCATATCCTCAAACACAAGCATATGAAGGGATCCTTGAGTGATGGTCAGGAAAGGAGCAAGAGAGATAGCAGTATCAGCTAGCACTGATACTGATGATAACAAACTATTAGTAATTCTGTTGAAGAGAACTTCTCATATCTTGTGAATTATTCCCCATGAGCTCTGAAAGAGACAATGAACTATAAGACACTGATAACCCAACCTGGCTTAACTCGTTTGTCACTATGGCTCTGACAGTAGCAATGTATACAGACCTCCTTAAAAGTGTCTGCTAAATGTTCATCATATTGTTGTTTGTAGTTAAAATGTTGAAAGCAACCTAAATGCTCAACAATGATGACTTTGTTAAACCAGCGCTTCCCACGGTTTAATGTGGGCTTTAATGTGGCTCAGATCCCTTGGGGGTGTGCTAAACTGCAGATTCTGAGCCAGTAGGTTTGGCCAGGGGCAAAATTCTGCATTACTAACAAGCTTCCTGATATGGGCCACACCACACTTTGAGTAGCTAGGCCTTGGTTAAGCTATAATAAATGTATATTAGAATAATGGGCACTTGTTAAAAATTATGTGGCTCTATATACACTCATATGGAAGGGAGTTTAGGATATATTGTTAAGCAATAAAAGCAAGCTATCCAATTAAAAAGATTAAAAATCAGAACACAAAATAATATATGTATATAACAATTCTATTTTACACACAAATTTTGCACGTAAAAAAATCTAAAATAATACACTATAAAATCTAAAAGTACTTATCTCCAGGTGGTGAAATTTACAGTGATTTTAATTAATTTTTCTTTTTGTGCAAGTGTGTTTTCTAATTTTTTTTTCTTTTTACAATAATTAAGTAGCATTTGAGCAATAAAAAAAGAAAGAAAGGAAAATCTGCAAGAGGTTATGAGGCCCAGGAAAATGCTTTCTCACGAGATTATTAGGCAAGAATATATATATATACGGTACAGTCAAAAAAGACGTGAAAGACCTCTCAGAAAGTCAAGCTAATTTCAAATGTGACAATGCTACCCATCAAGGGGCCCCAAAGACCTTTAGAAAAGGAGATTGGTTTCCAATGGCTTGACCTAAGGAAAAAATCTTACGAATGACAAGCTGAAATTCCACATATAAGGAGCTGGTTAGGAATAGTGACAAAGATGCCACCTGGCTTTAAGACCTGAGGTGCCCCCAGGCTGGATGCCATGATCCTAGAAATCCTGTTCAACAGTCTTATGGTACTTGGGTATACACGGTGCAGAGAAAACAGGCTTTGAGTGGATGAAATTGAGATTCAAATTCCAGCTTTTCCATTTAGCAGGAGGCCCTTAACACCTCTGTATCAGTTTCCTCCCTTGCAACATAGCGGTGCAAACAGGACTCAGATGAATTGGTAAAGGAGATGAACGTTGAGAAGTCCCTTCCACAATGCCAGCCTACCAAGTGGTAAGCCCGCTGGACAATCTAATCAATGTGTCAGGGCTAGTGCCTAGGAAAGGAATTTTTTGTTTTTAACCTCAGTACATAATGTTGTGCTAAACTGGGTACACATTCCTTTCTTTGAGTGAGTTTGTATGAAGATAGAATGCTAGGATAGTCTAGATAAATAATAAGAGGTACCAACCAGTTTTTGAAGAAACATTTATGAAAGAAAAAGTTTGAAAATATTTTATCCTGGAACAGAATCATTTCTCAAATAGGAATGATCCTGTGAAATGTAGTTTCCATCAGAAAGAAATCCATTATAGTGGGGGAAGTTATGGTATCAGACTGGTTGAACTTAAATAAATTACTTGTGATGATTTTAAAATTTAGCAATCCCACAAAACCTTGTTGACAAACAGGCAAAACAGGAAGGAGCTTGCATGCCTGTCATGGGTTTTACACCATCTTTCCCTAACTTGGCAACAGGGCCTCCACCTGTAGGAGAATGGAAAATGGAATAATGCCTACAAGTGAAATGAACACCAGAGGTACAGCCTCTTGTAGTCTTTCTAACTCCACCTTGAAGAATAATTGGGGAAGCATCTAGGGTAACTTTCTATTGCAAATAAAGCACGGTGCAATGAAGGGAAGAATTTGACAAGATAAACCAGGCCTTCTGGCTAGAGAATGTCTGGATGCCATGGACCTGTCATTTCTTCCACTGGTTTTGCTGCATCAATTGCCAATAAATTGCCTCTACTGTGTCTTACCTATTCACCCCAGCAGATCTCAGCCTGGGAGGGACCTTGCCTGAGAAAAGAATATGCTCTCCGGCTTGGGTAAGCAGATTGGGGAATGGAGCAATGCACACTGACACTTGGACAGCTCTCTCTGCCCCTTGTGATGACCCACAAGAATGGAGGAAAGCGAGACAGTTTAGAAAGAACAGCAGCACCAAACATTCCAAATATTCCACCAGACCAGGTCATATATATATACAGCTACGTGTTTCACAAGGGAAGTTAAGAAGTTACTTCACATTTAGCTAATGAAGATGTAATTCTCCCATTTATGTAAATTCTGAAAATTCCAAAAACTTATTGGCACAAATTAAGAGTCTCTAAAGCCAAAGTTCACGGTCTTTAGTAACATTTATTACACAGGAAAAATCTTGACTTTCAACCAGCAAAATATTCAGTTAGGCTGCCTCTGTGGGACACTTTTGACTCTCTAACTAACAGTCATTTTCCCTTTAAATCCTAGCAAACCGAATCCTGATTATATCTGGGTGCTTTGGACTCAGTCCAGGGAATGACTCATGATTGGTTTAAGTCAATAATGACAAGGCCTTTCTAAGAGGCCAATGATTGGTCTATGAGTATGCATGTGACCCAGTTCTAGCCAATAATATTTAAGGAAGTAACTGCTGATGCAGCCATATAGCCACAGTAAGTAATGAGCTGGAGAACAAAAACAGAAATGCAAAGCTATTTTCATTGGGCATACATGTCAAAGGAGACAGTGTAAAAGAATACATTGGGCAAAAGTGGGCAGGCTCATGATATAATTTCAACAAGTATTTATTAAGCATCTACCATATGCATAGCTAACCTTATATTATTAGGTATGGAATAATTCATCAGTAACCTCTGTAGCATCTGCTTCAAGATGCAGGTTTGGTTGGGGTATTTTAGGTTATTAAACAGGAAATGCCCTAACACCTGGCAATGAAGACATCTACTTTGGCCTGGAGCACACCCAGGAAGTGAGTCTTCCAGCACAGCACTCAAATAACATTAGTTGCAAAAAAGAATAGTAGTTGCATGAGCAGCAATAGTAGTCATAGGGCAAAGGGTGCCCGATCCAAGGCTGATGGTGCACAGCCTTCATAGTGTGTCCCAAAACCAGGGCCGTAGGCAGCCAGCATTCTGCAAAACATACTAAAGGAAAGTAAAACTGTCCATAAAAATTGATAAAGTCTTGGTCCTGTGCTTTAAGTCGATGGTATAAACACAAACCAAAAACTTCCTGTAATTACATTACTTCTGAAAGTATGTTGGGGTGACACCAGAGGTCATCCTACAACTATTTCCTTAGCCACAGTAGACACAGAGTTGTCAGAGTGAGAACTGCAACTTGATTTCAGAACCTGGTAGAGCTCTTTTGCGGGCCTTTGTGTTTGTTTGTTAGTAAGATGGAATTCACTTCAAGGCTCAATCAGCAGAACAGATGGGTATGGTGATGGTCAGAGAAGGATATCCTTGAGAGCCAGGGGACTCAAACTTTGCCTTCAAAGACAAGTACAACCAACTTGTAGGGGCACAGCAGCCACACCTGTGTCTCTAGTCAGCATGAAGCCAATCAACTCATGAACAAAATCAGCTGCATCAACACTGGACTTGTGGTGGCAGCCTAGATCCCAGAAGTCGTATGTGAAAGTGTCCCAAATCTAAAGACATTGATTCCTAGTATCATTGCTCTGTTGAGCTCTTGCGGAGAATAATATACTTAAAATATCCAACTCATGCTACTGTTTTCTAGAGATCTCAAAACATGGCCTGTGTACTATTCTCATTACCGAAGAGAGTTACGGAGGATTGTGTACTTAAGGAAAATACAACGAAGGACCACGGCAAGGTTTATAGTAAAGTTAAATCTTACAGAGGTTTTGGAATAGAAGGACACTTAGAAACATCTAGTACAATGTCTCAAACATTTTTAGCATTAAACCTTTTATTCAAATGGAATTTTATACAGTACTCCAATATGGATATATTGGTAGTTAATTAGCATAATTTTATTTAAAAGGCTAAAGTCTTATTATATATTTATAATATAAATAAAATTCATATTTATTATAAAATGGATCAATGAGACCAATTAGATGGTTGTTTTGCTGGATGAAAATTTCAAATAGGGGGTTAAGGATGACTTAACTTCAGTATCCAATGTATTTATTTCTCTGTCATATACTGTATCAGTTACACAGGATCAAAAAAATTCAGATTGGTATTTATAAGCAGGGACAAACTGCTTTTCTCCTCACCCTGTAACCTCAGTATAATTTTCAAATAAACTGAAACAACAGATGGAGCTTTATTCCAAGCTCCACTAGAAAAGTAGCTAATCTTACAACATAAATGAATATGTTTACAGTTGTTGATGTGGTCAAGAAAATTGGAATATTTGATAGAACAAGTGAACATATGTAAAGATTTTTTTAAGTTAAAAATGTATTTTACAACTGATTTTTTTAATGTTTATTTATTTCTGAAAGAGAGAGAGTGCAAGCTGGGGAAGGGCAGACACAGAGGGAGACACAGAACCTGAAGCAGGCTCCAGGCTCTGAGCTATAAGCGTAGAGCCCAATGCAGGGCTAGAACTCACAAACTGCAAGATCATGACCTGAGCTGAAGTCGGACACTTAACTGACTGAGCCACCCAGGCACCCCATTTACAACTGATATTTAAATCAAACATTTACTTGATTTCTATAGCACCTTTCCTAGGCCCCAGGATTCTACCAAACTGCTTAAAAACCACTGGTCAAATTACATTCCTTGAGTTCACAGATGAAGAATTTAAGCCCAGGTTGGGATGGTTATTGCTCAAAGTCATACAGTTATAAGTGCCTCTCGAGGACTAAAATCAGAATTTTTTACTCCAAGTTCCAACGTGCTTCCAATAAGTATGCTATACTTCTAAGAAAAGTTGGTCCTCTTCTACATTAGATACACTGTTTACTTCTAGCAAAGAAAGCAAGCTGGCATATTTCATCAGATGGGAACTTGAACACCTTAACATGTATTTCAGATTTTAAAATGAGGAAAAAACACTTGTAAATAAAAACTTCTCTGCAGGATGCCCACGCCCAGCTCCCAGTGACATCAGCAGGGCTCACGCAAGTTCCTCTTATAGGCACGTAATCTGCACAGCCACTCACACTAGTGGCCTATTTCTCCATACTAGTGGCTCAGACTTTATGCTTCCTCCACAAATCTTGCTGAACCAAAAGTGAGAAAGCCCGTAAACCTGAAAACATGTTTGTTAGAGTCTAGCATCAAACAAAGAAATAGCAGCAGCAGGCAAACAGCTGAATTTGACGATTTCATATGAGAATCCTCCAAACCCTCTCCCTGTATCCTGGCCACCTGCCTAAGACTTCCCCACTGCAAGTTGGCAGGAATTTGGGGGGAAATAAAACAAAAGACACAAGTCTTGCCCCTGAAACCAGCTCCTGGAATTGGCAATGAAATTAAGGGCAGAGCTCCCCTTGTGGTTCACTTATACATCCATTCTCAAACCCCACGACCACAGAGAGCTGGTAAATCACTTGTTCCTGAGTGTCACTGAAAGTCTAAGACAAGAAGTCATTTGCCATGGGTGAAAGCATCCAGCAAACTCACTGACATAATGACATGATTCCTAACCATGCTCACTTAATAAGACCCTGTCACTGTCTATGACAGCTCACTGAGTTAGCAAAACCTTACTTATCAATGGCAAGATGGACAATTTTTGAAAATGCAAAACTATTTTTGCTTACTTGGAATATAAATGGCCACGATGAAAACAGAAACTTTTATTGCAGTAAGACTAATAATATCAACAATAGTTAAATGTGTGGATCACTTACCATGTACCAAGCATTTCTGTAAGTGCCCTACATCCATGAGCTCCTTCATTTTCTCCATAATCTTAAGGAATGAGTACCATTATCACCCCCACTTCATAGAAAGTCAACTAAGGCAGAAACAAGAAGGAAGGTATAAAAACGGACAGAACAAGCACAAATAGGGCTTAAGTGTCGGGAACCGCCGGGAAGCTGGAGATGGCCAAAATAACTTTAGCGTCAGTCTTGCTGCGCCAGACGTAGAGGGTCAAGATGCATAAAAGATCAAAACCATATTCAGTGTTAGCTCTCCCTCCCCCAGGATTGCTGAAGGCAAGTCTGGGCGCTTCTTTTGAATATTCATTTGACTCTGTTTACCTGGTAACTGACGTAGGTCAGATGCTTTGTTCTTCCCACCTTGAAAGCTTTATAAGAGACAGTTTTTTCAATAAACGCTCTCTCTTCTGCCTGATCGGAAAACCGTGAGTTGTGTCTTTACTCGCTGCGTCTCCCTCTCCCGCTGCCCCCTTTCTTTCTCCCTCCCTCAGGAAAAGAACCCCCGCCGATTCTCCGCCCTGCCGGTCAGGGGGGCGGATGGAGGCGCGCTCCAAACTGGGATGGGCGCGCCGGGACCTGGCGAGCTAGCACACCGCGGCGCCCGCGATTGCCGCTGCAGCCCGGGGTGGAAGCGGATGGACGGGTGGACAAGCGGCACCTGGTTTCGGGCTTAGACAATTAAGCATTTGGCTTTTCCTATAGGATATTAATTGGTATCTAAACATGACTCAAAAACCAAGTAAGAAAAAAAGCTTTGACATCCCAAACATCATTTTCAGGTCTTCTGTTAACAGAGAAGAGAGGCATTTTAACACAAGAGCAAGCAGACATTAAGTCCCAGAGTTACGGGTTAAATGGAACTTCAGGATCTAGGAAGAGGTAGACAACCACATGAAACAGCTATTTTGAGAGATCGCACCATGTGACAGGAGTTGGGGCTCTATAGCAAGACAGGCTGGATTCCAACTCTTGCCCTGCCCCGTGTTAGCTCTAAAATCTTAAGCTAATCATTTAACCTTTCTGTGGAAATAATAATAATAATAATAATAATAATATCTCACAGTATTGTTATGAAGATTAAACGAGCTACTATACATTAAGCCTTAACACAGAAGCTGGTCCCTAAGAACCACTTAACAGACATCAGTTACTGTTATTGTAACCACTATTACCACCACTGGAGAAAGTAAAAACCGGGAAGTGAAGCTTTCATTAGGATAGAAAGAACAAAATCCTGGCTTTTATAAAACAGTTTGTTCACTATTCTACTCTTGGAACTCATTCTTATAGAAAAGAAAAAGTCCCTAGGCCCTATATTGCTTAAAAGCTGCATACATGCCCAGTTTTCCCACAAAGAGCAACGTATGACACTACTCAAAAATGAACAGTTATCTTTCTAATCCTCTGTAAACTCACTTTTATAAAATCTTCACAAACTGCCAAAAGGCATTTAAAATGTTTTGCTCAAGTCTTAGAAAATGAACTATGATGCTTCTGGCCCCAAATGAAAGAAAGTCACAATGCAAATGTTCCTGAGTTCTCATTAATAGCCAAGAAGAGAGATGCCTGGGTGGCTCAGTGGGTTAAGCATCTGATTCTTGGTTTGGCTCAGGTCATGCGTGAACTCACGGTTCATGAGTTTGAGCCCCGCACCAGGCTTCATACTGACAGTGTGGACCCTGTTTGGAATTCTGTCTCCCTCTCTCTCTGCCCCTCCCCGGCTCTCTTCGTCTCTTTCTCTCTCCCTCTCCCTCTCTCTCTCTCTCTCTCAAAAAATAAACTTAGAAAAAAAAGTGTTTTAGGGACACCTGGGTGGCTCAGTCAGTTACGCATTAAATTGCAGCTCAGGTCATGATCTCCCAGCTCGTGGGTTCCAGCCCAGCACTGGGCTCTGTGCTGACAGTTCGGAGCCTGGAGCCTGCTTCAGATTCTGTGTCTCCCCCTCTCTCTGCACCCTCCCCCACTTGCACTCTGTCTCTCTCTCTCTCTCTCTCAAAAATAAATAAAAATTTTTAAAAATCTAAAAAAAATTTAAATAGCAAAGGAGACACAGAAAAAGATTTAAAACGTCATAACAAAACTAAAACGGACCACGGCCCAATATCAGAACATGGGAGCACCTGATGAGGATTATGAAATAGATGGCACTGGATTAAAACAACAGCTGCCGACAGCCTCGCTTTGATGGATGAAACACTCCACAAGACCAGAGAGAGAGAGATTGACAGAAATAAAGATGCTTCGAACCTCCCCTTTCATCTCTCAGCCTTAGGTCCTGTACCCTCATCATCATCCCCACCTCCACCCCTTCCTAACCTTTCCCAAATCTAACCAGAAACCACAAATTCTAGAAAATACAACATTGATGCAGGTGGGAAGAGACTTAGTAGTAGCACAGTGCATTCCTCTTAGATAAAGGCAATACGTCGCGCCAGGATAAGCCCTGTGAGAATGCACACCGAGAGCTGTGGCAGTTCACAGAGCGCCAGAGAATCAGGCAATGGGAGGAGACGGACAATGCCATTTCACTGGCGTAGGACTCCTCAAGTCTAATGGAAATCCACTGGGCCCAGAGTGATGACACTAACATGATAAGGGGTTTGGACCACATGGCAAAAAAAAGTATAAACATGGGCAGATGGAAACTGAAATGCAATTAAAGTTGCAAAGAAAGCAAATGCAGAAAAGAAAGAAGGATTCTGAGAAAATAAAAATATGATTCTCCTTGTGGAAAACAGAGAATGGAAGTCAGTACAGGGATAATGGGTATTCCTGAAAGAAACTTTAGAACAAATGGAAAAGAATAATCAAAGACATAGTAGAATAAATCATTCCTAACCTGAAGAAAAACTGCACAAGCATATCAAATGGCCCTTTGACTCTAAAAGTCCATTAAAAGAGACCCACATCTACCCCTCTGTTTACAAATCTAAGTCAGGCTTCAGCTTTCTCCAATGCTAGGCTAAATCCAAAGAGATACTGAATCCATGCCTATAGAATTTTGAAGAAAAAAATAGTTACCACCAGCAATTTTATGCCACCAATTTATCTCCCATGTTAGAAAGGTATTTTGAGATATACGCGCTCTTAAGATACACGGGAGCTTCTAAAAAGTTTCCTGAATTTTGCAATCTAATAATCTGAAGATTTGTAAGACAAGAGTTCCAGAAAAGCACAAAAGTGGCTCGCAGTGAGAAATAAAATTAGCTGGGGTACCTGCCTGGGTAGCTCAGTTGGTTAAATGCTGACTTCAGCTCAGGTCATGATCTCTGGTTCATGAGTTCAAATTCCACATTGGGCTCTGTGCTGACAGCTCAGAGCTCTCTGAGCTCTCTGCCTCTCCCCTGCTCACTTGCTCTTACTCACTCTCTCTCTCAAAAATAAAATAAAATAAATTTTAAATTTTAATGGCTATTTTTTTATGTTTATTGCAACCAAAGAAAATGTATTTTTAAGTGGTAAGAAAATGTAGATTACAACCAGCAAGTACAGAATGATCCCACGGCACATTATGGACGTGTGCGTTCATGCACACACACCCAATAGAGCAAAGGGTATTCACCAAGATGTTAGATGTAGGTTTAGGGAGAATTCAATGCTTTAGGAAAGCAGATGGGAAAGGCCTGGTTAACTTGAGTTTTTACCAGTGAGAATATAATATACTCACACACACACACACAAGAATACAAAATACATTGTAAATCTGAAGAAAGAAAATGGTAAACCCACTTAGTGGTATGTATCCAGAGGATCATTTATATTGAAAAAGAGAAAAACTGACAGTGAATATGTAATTCTCATTAATCTACAAAACAAATTATGGTGTCCCTAAATACATAAAAAGCTAAAAACAAAGAGAAATTTACAAGAACAAGATATAATAATGGACGGCTTTACTAAAGAAGTAGTCTTCATCAAGTCAAAATGCCAAAAAAAGAGATAAGGATCTGAATAATGGTACTAATATAATTATTAGTGGGGATTATATAACTATAATTACATTAATTTATTAAATATTTAGTGATATACATGAAAACAGAAAATACCTTGTTTCTCAGTGCCCATGGAACATTTTTTAAAGTTTATTTATTATTAGACCACTTAGGAAGTTGCTAAGTCATGCTCTCACCTACAACCCTATTAAAAATCTTAAGGACTTTTAAATGGACTTGTAAACTAAACATTTAAAGTTCACCAAAAAGAAAAATCAGCATGAAGAGCAAAGAACATTTTGAAAAAGATGAAAGAATGTAGCTTTGCCACATTGGATATTAAGATACATCACAGAGCTACAATAACCAAAAAACATCACACTAGTACAGGAAAAGACTGAAAGAAGCATGGAATAGAAATTCCAAAAGGAGACTCAAATGTGTGTAAGCATGCATGTGTTACATAATTACATTACAAAATTAATGTTTTAAATCAGTGCAGATAATTTTTATGGAGAGAAAACAAAATAAAATGTCTGCCTTATTAGAAAATAAGTTTTAGATGAATTCAGAGATTCCAATTAAAGATTTTAGAAAAATAAAACTATATAGTCTTAGAAGAAATCAGGGATGCAAATTTTCATAATCTGTTTATCGTAAAAAGATTTTCTAAACATAAATCATAAGTGAAAAAATCGGTTTATTTTAAAATGTAATGCCTTGCACATCAAATTTAAAAGGTATATTTATGAGTGGTGAAAATTACTTGTAGCAAATATCACCAAAGTTTAATAGCCTTAATACAAAAAACTTAATTTTAGAGAACACGCCATAGAAAAATGAAGATGCTATTTATAAAAGAAATAACATGAGAAAAAAACCCACAAATAATCAAATAAATTCACAGAAGAGTTACATGCCATTCTCTGACGTATCAGAGTACAACTTTTTTAAAGGCTGAGATCCAGTGTAAGTAAAGGTCAACAGGCAAACTCATACTTTACGTGTGGATTCGTAAACTGGTTCAACATTGGAAGAGAGAGTTAGATTATATATTTCAAAAGCTTCAAACATAGTTCTACTCAGCAGCTTTACTTCGAAGAATTTACCCTAAGGAAGAAAAGATTTACAAAGATGTAGAAACGATGATAGTCAGTGAATGGTATTTGTGGCAGAAAGCACATAAATATCCAAAAGCAGAGACCAGCTAAGTAAACCATGGTACCTTAGAAATTCTGTTGAAGAAGACGTTGATATGAGATGATAGGAATTAAACAATGTCATGCGGCAGGGGGAAAGTAAACAATAATACAGTAATGGTCTCGTACTTAAAAAATTACAATAAATGTCCATCTGTGTTAAAACTCCAGGAGAGGAGCACCTGGGCACTCAGTCAGTTAAAGTGTATGACTCTTGATTTTGGCTCAGGTCATGATCTTATGGTTCGTGGGATAGGAGCCCCTGTCGGGCTCTGTGCTGACAACACAGAGCCTGCTTGGGATTCTCTCACTCCCTCTCTCTCTGCCCCTCCCCTGCTCATTCTCTCTCTCTCTCTCTCTCTCTCTCTCTCTCTCTCAAAATAAATAAATTTTTTTAACTCAAAGAGAAAAAAATATTTACCAAAATGTAAGCAGTGATTGTCTGCTGAAGTATATAAGTAGTTATATAAGTTATATAAGTTATAAGTAGGACTTTGTGTTCTCTTGGCCAGCCTTTATTTTATAAACTTTTCTATAATCAACATGTACAACTTGCATACTAATTGTTAAAATAATAACAATAGCAGGTATATCATGTGAAAATTGTCAAGCTTTTTCTCTTTTCAAAGAGCGTGAACATGCTAGTTCTTTTTCCTTAGCATGGAAGCACCATGGATTCCCATTAATGGGAAAAGGTGTGGCTTGCCCTCACCCTGAGGGACACTTTCCGTGGGATGATTACAGCTGCTATGACAACAAGGAGAGGATGTGATGTCACATAATGATCCAGTGACTGTGATGCTCCCGTCCCAATGCGGCGCTCTCACTGGCAGCTGGAAATCCAGCAGAGACCTCATTAAGGGCATCTGTTCAGTAATTACTTCAAGTTTCCCCTCATCATGCCTCCAACTCTGCAAACAGCCCTACCACAGAACTCCAACTCCTGATTCACAGAGGGCCCTGATCTCCCACTTCTGCAGAGCTCAGACTGACAGCCACCAGAGATCCAGGGTCAAGGGTCAGCACAGTCAGTGAATGCAACTTCCATCACAGGGACCAGCAGGGACGAAGCGCCAGAGGACTTGCAGCAAAACAAATATAAACTGAAGCTTCAAGGCATCAATTGCATCTCCCTAAAATGTTTATTGCCATTTCCCTTAGAGAAAACCAATACACCTCCAACCTACAAAAAAGACAAGCAAATAGCATGGTTGTACAGCAAGCCAGAGAATCAATTGCAATACCAGAGTGCAACATGAATTCTCCTACAATGAATATGAAATCCCAAGACCGTGCTTGCACAGTATTCAGCAAAGAGTAGGGGCAAAGTGCTATCATGGAAAGAGCCAGACAGACCTGGTTTCAAGTCCCAGCTCTATTCCCTACTTAATCTCCTGGGACTGTTTCTTCACCTGTAAACTGAGAATGACAATGAGTCAAAAGGGATTGTTAAAAATTAAATATAAAGCTCTTAGCCTAGTACCTGCAAAAAATGAAAGGAAAGGAAAGGAAAAAAAAGGAAAGGAAAAGAAAGGAAAGGAGAGGAGAGGAGAGGAGGGGAGGGGAGGGGAGGGGAGGGGAGGGGGGAGGGAAGAAAAGGGAAGGAAAGGAAAGGAAGAAAATACCTCCCCTGAATTTTTTTTCACTTCAAACTAGATGGATAGGTCAATGAATTAATTGCAATAGTCTCCTAACTGACCCCTCTCTCTCTGGCCACTCCGACTGCTAATCATTAAATGACTTATTACGATGGTTTTTTGCATGCCCATTTTCTCTGCCTAGAAAGTTCCCTAAATCTCTCCCCTGCCCATCTCCTCAACCTCATCCAATTCAGTGATTCCCAAACAAAACTACACATCAGAGTTACTTAGAAAGCTTTCTAAAATGCACATGCCTGGGGTGCCCTAATAACTATAGAATCAGAATCTCCAAATCCTGGGTACCCGAAATCTTTAACAAGCTCCCCATTTGGTTCTTATGCAGCCAGCCCTGTCCCTGCAGTGTTTGAAAAACACTGATCTGGCTAATACCTACTTCTTTAAAACTCATTTTAAGGACTCAAATCGCTGGTAGGATTGTAAACTGGTGCAGCCACTTTGGAAAACAGTCTTTAAAAGTTAAACATTAATTTGTCATACAACCCAGCAATACCACTTCTAGGAATCCACCCAAGAGAATGAAAACATATGTTCACACAACAATCTGTTGTATAGTAATATTATTCATAATAGCCAAAAAACAGAAATAACCTATGTCCATCAACTGAAGAACGGATACACAAATGTATATATCAATATAATAAGCACTATTCAAACTAAAACAATGGAGCAGTTACACATGGGGATGATTCCACAACTCTGTAAATTTACTAAAAATTGTGAATTGTACTTTTCAACTGGGTAGTCACTTAAACGTCTAACCTTTGATTTTGGCGTAGGTCCTGACCTCACAGTTTGTAGAGTCAAGCCCCACATTAGTGGGGCCTGCTTGGGATTCTCTCACTCTCTCTCCCTGCCCATCCCCAGCTCATGTGCACGCATAAATGCTCTGTGTCTCTCTCTCTCAAAAAAAAAATAAATAAACATTTTAAAAAAGATAAGACAAGATAGGGAAAAACTGAATCAAAGCCTTTGCTGACTCCTGAGACCTTCCTATCTCTGGGTTACCTTCATCCTTTCTAAATCCCTCAAATAACACTTGGCGCAGGGACGTTATTTTTTAATATCAGTCTACAAGCCTGCCTACTTTTCAAGTTTGAGAAAACTGTCCAATGTCTCCTCATATGTTGCAGTCAGTGGACACCTAGCAAATGTTTGTAAAAGAATGAATGAAGGAATGAGTGACCCAATGAGCTTTCAGTTGAGATAAACTATTAAGAAACATTCTGGTCCTAAGAGCTTAATACCTCCCTCATATGAAGTCATAAGCCCTCTCATTGGGATGAAAGGAAATGCTGGATATCCCAAAATGGCTGTGTGGGCCACAGGAGTAGGAAGAGCCCCTTCCTCTGACATCCCCCACACAGTCAGCCTCACACACAACCACTGTAGCTTCAAGTACCCTGGACTCTGGTCCTCGTCTCTCCACTTCACCAGGCAAGCGCCTTGGCTTCCTTTCCTCATCAGAAAATGGGGAATGAAATGAGCTCAGACTTTCAAAGCCCTAAGAATCATGCCTAGCATATAGCAAATGCTCAATTATATATATAGAAAATAAATACATATGGAATGTGTGTGGGGTGTGTGTGTAACCAGTGAGACATCACGGCCCAAATAGGCCAAGCTGTGAAATGCCCAGCTAAGTTGCACCTGGCTTATGGGGTACCACAAAGTGGGGGTTAGGGAAACTGAGATAAGCACAGAAGAGGGCCTTGGTACTGAGAGAAAGTAAGCTGAGTAATTTTAAATGTCCACACATACAATTAGGTCTTAAAAAACAAGTAATAGAACAGCATGCATCATCCCATTTAAATATAAAACTGCAATAGAATATTAAGTGAACCTAGGATAAAGAAAAATATGGAGAGGCGCCTGGGTGGCTCTGTGGGTTAAGTGTCTGACTTCAACTCAGGTCATGATCTCTTGTAGTTCATAGATTTAAGCCCCACATCAGGTTCCATGATGACAGTGTGGAGCCTGCTTGGGATTCTCTCTCTCTCTCTCTCTCTCTCTCTCTCTCTCTCTCTCTTCCCCCACTTGCACTCTTTCTCTCTCTCTCTCTCAGAATAAATAAATAAACTTTAAAAAGAGAGAAATATGGAAGCAGATTCACCTAAATATTATCAAAGGTCATCTCTGGATAATAAGATTTTCTTTCTGAGGCACCTGGGTGGCTAAATCAGTTAAGCATCTGATTTTGGCTTAAGTCATGATCTCACAGTTTGTGAGTTGGAGCCCCAGTTGAGCTCTGAGCTAAGCCTGCTTCAGATTCTGTCTCTCTCTCTGTTCTCTCTCTCTCTATCTCTCTGCTCTCTCTCTCAAAAATAAATAAATGTTTTTAAAAAATAAGGTTTTCTTACCTGAGTTCCTAAAATGAATCTCAATTATTCTATAGGCAAATAAAATTAATAATCCTATCTTCATTTTGTTAAAAACTGAGTTAGGCAATTAGGAAAATAAAGACAGTCTCCAGCCCCCATGGACCACCTGCCTCTTTGGCAGCCTAAAAGTTTGTCTGCTTTGTTCTGAAGAGGGAATGAATCCTCAGAAGGAGACAGCAAGGCCCAGATGCATAAGAGGAAGAAAGCCTACACATGGTATTAACGAGCTACAACAAAATAGCAGGGCCGGTCAATGCTCAACAAACTGATTCACCACAGTATAGGCAGAGTGTGCTTTTGCGAACACAAATCTGATCATGTCGTTTCTGCTTAAAGCCACCAGTTGCCTCCAACTGCTCTTGAAGAAAAAGACCAAAATCCTTCACTTGGCCTACAAGAACCTCTGCCCACCTCCCCAGCTTCTTCTCAGCCATGTTGCTCCTCTGCCCACCCCTCAGCCACAGGGCCTCTGCAGAGGCATCTGCTTCACTGGGATGCTCTCCCACCACCCCCTGACCTTTATCAGGGAAGCCCACACCAATAGCCCAGACTAGGTTCTATCCCACCATTGGGCACTCACAGCACCCTGGCCATTCTGTCAGAGGATGGAGCCCAGTAATATCACTAACATCTATGGGCCCTACCAGCCTGTTGGGTTTACTCACATTATAGCCCTAGCGTCTAACACAACAGCTGTTGTGTGGTGGGCACTCCATAAAGAAAGGCTAAGTGAATGATTACAATCCATGGCCCGGTGGGAACACTGCAAAATAGGAGCCTAGACAAAAGCAAAGATTAGATTGTGGAAGGTCTATGAGTCCTCTTGGGAATGTGAGCTTGATCCTGCAAGCAATGGGAAGCTGCTGGACAGTCTTGTTTTATTTTTTTAAACTCCTATGCTCATTTTATTTATTTGTTTGTTTTTATTTTAACTCCAGTGCAGTTAACACACAGTGTTATATTCTTTCAGATGTCCATCATAGTGATTCAACAATTCTATACATTTTTCAGTGCTCCTCACATCACGATTAATCGCCTTCACTTGTTTCACCCATCCCACAACCCACCTCCCCTCTAGTAACCATCAGTTTGTTCTCTATAATTAAGGGTCTGTTTTTGTTTGTTTGTCTCCTTTTTACCTTGATTTGTTTTGTTTTCTTAAATTTCACATATGAGTGAAATCACACAGTATTTGTCTTTTGCTGACTGACTTATTTCACTTAGCATTATACTCCCTAGATCCATCCATGTTGTTAAAATGGAAAGAATCCATTCTTTTTTATGACTAAAGTATTATTACATTATATGTATATACCACATCTTCTTTATCCTTTCACCAATTGATGGGCACTTGGTCTGTTTCCATAATTTGGCTATTATATAGCTGAAATAATGTTGAAGTAAACATAGAGGTGTATATATCTTTTTGAATTAGTGTTTTTTGTATTCTTTGGGTAAGCACCCAGTAGTGGAATTACTAAATTATATGATAATTCTATTTTTAATTTTTTGAAGAACCTCTATACTCTTTTCCACAGTGGCTGCATCAGTTTGCATTCCTACCAACAGTGCACAAGGATTTCTTTCTCTCCACATCCTCACCAACATTTGTTGTTTCTTATGTGTTTGATGTTAGTCATTCTGACAGGTGTGAGGTAATATCTCATTGTGGTTTCGATTTGTATTTCCCTGATGATTAGTGATGTTGAGCATTTTTCATGTATTTGTTGGCCATCTCTTTGTCTTCTGTGGAGAAATATCTGTTCATATCTTCCGCCCATTTTTAAATGGATTATTTGGTGGGTTTTTGGTGTTGAATTGTATAAGTTCTTTGTAAATCTTGAATATTAACCTTTTGTTATACATGTCATTTGCAAACATCTTCTCCCATTCAGTAGGTTGTCTTTTAGTTTTCTTGAGATTTCCTTTGCTGTGTAGAAGCTTTTTTATGTAGTCCCAACAGTTTATTTTTTGCTTTTGTTTCCCTTGCCTCAAGAGACATATCTTGAAAAATGCTGCTACAGCTTATCTCAGAGAAATTATTGTCTGTGCTCTCTTCTAGGATTTTTATGGTTTCAAGTTGCACACTTAGGTCCTTAATCCATTTTTAGTCTATTTTTGTGGATGGTGTAAGAAAGGGGTCCAATATCATTCTTTTGCATGTAGCTGCCCAGTTTTCCCAACACCATTTATTAAATAGACTTTTTTCCCATTGTATATGCTTGCCTCCTTTGTTGAAGATTACTCAAGCATATAATCATGGGTTTATTTCTGAGTTCTCTATTCTGTTCTAATGATCTATGTGTCTATTCTTGTGCCAATACCATACTGTTCTGATTACCACAGTTTTGTACCATATCTTGAAATCTGTGATTGTGATGCCTCTGGTTTTATTCTTCTTTTTCAAGATTGTTTTGGATATTCAGGGTCTGTTTGGGTCCATATAAATTTTAGGATTGTTCTAGTTTTGTGAAAAATGTTATTGGTATTTTGATAGGATTACATTAAATCTGCAGATTGCTTTGGGCAGTGTGGACATTTTAACAATATTTGTTCTTTCCATCCATAAACGTGAAATATCTTTCCATTTGTTTGTGTCACCTTCAATTTCTTTCATCAGTGTTTTATAGTTTTCAGAGTATAGGTCTTTCACCTCCTTGGATAAGTTTATTCCTAGGTATTTTATTAATTTGGTACAATTGTAAATGGGATTGTTTTCTTAATTTCTTGTTCTGCTTTTTCAATATTAGTGTATCAAGTGCAATGGATTCCTACATATGGACTGTGTATCCTGTGACCTTACTGAATTCATTTATCAGTTGTAGGAGATTTTGATGGAATCTTTAGGGTTTTCTATAGATAATGTCATATAATCTGCAAATAGTGAAAGTTTTACTTCTTCTTTACCAATGTGGATGCCTTTTTTTTTTCTTGCTTTATTGCTGTGGCTAGGACCTCCAGTACAATGCTAAATAAAAGTCATGAGAGTGGACATCCTTGTCTTGTTCCTGATTTAATAGGAAAAGCCCTCTGTTTTTCACCATTGAGTATGATGCTAGATGTGGGATTTTCACGTATGGCCTTTATAATGTTGAGGTATGATCCCTCTAAACCTACTTTGTTAAAGGTTTTCATCGTGAATGTTGTACTTAGTTGAATGTTTTTTTTACACCTATTGAAATGATCATGTTTTTATCCTTCCTTTTACTGCTGTGATGTATCACACTGATGGATTTGCAAATACTGAACCACCCTTGCACCTCAGGAATAAATCTCAAGTGACCATGGAATGATCTTTTTAATGTATTGTTGGATTCTCATGCAAATATTTTGTTGAGAACTTTTTTGCATCTATGTATATCAGAGATGTTGGCCTGTAGTTCTCTCACTCTCTCTCTCCCTCTTATTCATAGTGTCTTTTTCCCATTTTGGGAACAGGGTAATATGGCTTCATAAAATGAATTTGGAAGCTTTCCTTCCTCTTCCATTTTTTGTAATAGTTTGAAAAGAATAGGTATTAACTCAGGGCACCTATGTGGCTCAGTCAGTTGAGCATCCAACTTCAGCTCAGGTCATGATCTCACGGTTCATGGGTTCAAGCCCCATGTCAGGCTCTGCGCTGACAGACAAAAGCCTGTAGCTTCCTTCAGATTCTGTGTCTCCCTCTCTCTCTGCCCCTCCCCTGCTTGTGCTCTATCTCTCTCTGTCTCTCAAAAATAAACATTAAAAAAAATTTTTTAAGAATAGGTATTAACTCTTCTTTAAATATTTGGTAGAATTCACCTGTGAAGCTATCTGGTTGTGGGCTTTTGTTTGTTAAGAATTTTTGATTACTGATCCATTTCATTGATGATAATCAGTCTGTTTAAATTTTTTATTTCTTTCTGATTCAGCTTTGAGGGTTAAGTTTCTAAGAATTTATCTATTTGTTCTAGGTTGTCCAGTTTGTTGGCATATAATTTTTTATAACATTCTCTTATAATCTTTTATATTTGTCAGTTGTTATTTCTCCTCATTCATTTCTGATTTTGTCTGAGCTCCCTCTCTCTTTCTCTATCAATCAAGCTAAAAGTTTATCAATTTTATCTCTTCAAAGAAGCAGCTCCTGGCTTCACTGATCTATTCTACTGTTTTGCTTTAGTTTCTAGTTTATTTATTTCTGCTCTAATCTTTCTTATTTCCTTCCTTCTGCTGGTTTGGGGTTTTGTTCATTCTTTTTCTAGCTCCTTTAGGTGTAAGGTTAGATTGCTTCTTTGAGGTTTTTATTTGTTTTGTTTTGTTTTTTGCTTCTTGAGGTAGACCTGTATCGTTTTAAACTTCCCTCTTAGAACAGCTGTTGCTGCATCCCAAAGATTTTTTACTGTAATGTATTTTCATTTGTCGCTGTATATTTTTTTATTTCCTCTTTGATTTCTTGGTTGACATATTCATTGTTTAGTAGCCTGTTGTTTAACCTCCACATATTTGTGTTCTTTCCAGATTTTTTCTTGTGATTGATTTCTAGTCTCATAGTGTTGTCATCAGAAAAGACACATGGTATGAATTCAATGTTTTTAAATTTGTTAAGACTTGTTTCATAGCCTAATATGTGATCTAATCTGGAGATGTTCCATGTGCACTTGAAAAGACTGTATTCTGCAGTTTTAAAATCGAATGTTCTAAATATATCTGTAAGATCCATTTGGTCCAATGTGTCATTCAAAACCACTGTTTTCTTGTTGGTTTTCTGTTTAGATCAACTATCCATTGATAGATGGGGTTGTAAAGTCTCCTACTATTATTGTATTGCTATCTATTACTTCCTTGATGTTTGTTAATACCCACATTATGTATTTGGGTGCTTCCATAGTTCAGTGCATGAATATCTACAATTGTTATATCTCCTTGTCATATTGTTCCCTTTATATAGTGTCCTTCTTCATCTCTTGTTTCAGTTTTTATCTTGAATTCAATTTGTCTGATATAAGTATTGCTACTCTGGATTTTTTTTCACTTCCATTTGCATATTAAATGCTTTACCACCCCTTCACTTTCAATCTGCATGTGCCTTTAGGTCTGAAATGACTCTCCTGTAGGCAGCATATAATTAATTGGGTCTTGTTTTTTTTATCCATCTCCTCACTCTACATCTGTTTTTTTTAATAAACTTTTTTTAATTTAAATTTTAGTTAGTTGACCTCAGCTGCAGCAACTTCTTACTAGACACACTGCCAAAACCAAGGAAAATAAAAGCAAACATGAATGATTGGGACTTCATCAAGATAAAAAGCTTCGCACAGCAAAGGAAACAGTCAACAAATCTATGTCTTTTGATTGGATCTTTTAGTCCATTTACATTCAAAGTAATTGTTGATAGGTATGTATTTATTGTCATTTTGTTACTTGTTTTCTCATGGGTTTTGTAGTTCTCTGTTACTTTCTTTTCTTGCTCTTTTCTCTCATGGTTTGCTGGCTTTCTTCAGCGATATACTTAGCTTCCTTTCTTTTTATTTTTCCCTCTCTGTTATGGGTTTTTTATTTGTGGTTATCATTCAGTTTATTTATAACACCTTATGATTTTAGCAGTCTATATTAAGTTGATGGCCACTTAAATTTGAACCCATTCTCTTTTTTTATGTTTCTTTATTTATTTTGAGAAAAAGAGAGCAGGGGAGGGTCAGAGAGAGAGGGAGAGAGAGAATCCCAAGCAGGTTCTGAAAGCAAAGAGTTTGATGCATGCCTTGAACTCATAAACTGTGAGATCATGGCCTGAGCCAAAATCTAGAGTCAGATGCTTAACCAACTGAGCCACCGAAGCACCACTGAATACATTCTTTAAAAAAAAAAGTATAATTATTTATTTTGAGAGAGACAGAGACAACATGAATAGGGGATGGGCAGAGAAAAAGGGAAAGAGAGAGAATCCCAAGCAGACTCCACACTGCCAGTCCAGAGCCCAATGCAGGACTCGAACCCACAAAGCCGTGAGATCATGACCTGAGCTGAAACCAGCCGGACCCTTAACCAACTGAGCTACCCAAGCACCCCTCTGACCCCATTCTTTACTCTTCTTCTCTCCCTCCCCAGTTTTAAATATATGGTGTCATACGTTATATCCTTTTATTTTGTGAATCCCTGGACTGTTATTTATAGATATACTTAATTTTACTACCTTTGAGTGTCCTTCTTTTCTTACTCCTATTTATGGTCTTTACACTTAAAAAGTCATTTTTAACATTTCTTATAGGGCTGGTTTAGTGTTCATGAATTCCTTAACCTTTGTTTGTCTAGGAAAGTCTTTACCTATCCTTCTATTCTGAATGATAGCCTTGCTGGATAGAGTATTCATGGCTGCAGGGTTTTTTCTTTCAGCATTTTAAATATATCATGCTGCTCCCTTCTGGTATGCAGTTTCTGCTTTAAAATCCCCTGATAGTTTTATGAGGCTTCCCTTGTAAGTAACTGTTGCCTTTTCTCTTGCTGCTTTTAAAATTCTCTATCACTACTTTTTGTCTTGGTGTGGACCTCCTTGGGTTAATTTTGTTGAGGGCTCTCTGTGCCTCCTGAATCTGGATTTCTGTTTCCTTCCCCCAAAGTCAGGGAGTTTTCAGCTATTATTTATTCAAATATATTTTCTGCCCCCTTTTCTCTCTCTTCTCCTTCTAGGATCCCCATAATGTGAGTCTTATTACACTTGATGATGTCACTGAGTTCCCTAAGTCTATTTTAATTTATTATTATTATTTTTTTTTCTCTCTGCTGTTCAGCTTAATTGTTTTCCATTACTCTGTCCTCCAGGTCCCTGTTCCATTCTTCTGCTTATTCTACTCTACTGTTTATTCCACCTAGTGTATTTTTAATTTCAGTTGAGTTCTTTATCTTGGGTTCTTTTTTGTTTTCTATCTCTTTGTTGAGGGTCTCACTGAAGCCCTCCACTCTTCTCAAGTCCAATGAGTATCTTTATGACCATTACTTTAAATTCACTATCAGCATGTTACTTATCTCCATTGCATTTAGCTCTCTTGCTATGATTTTATCCTGATCTTTCCTTTGGGACATATTCCTCTGTCTCTTCATTTTGTTTAACTCTGTGTGCCTGTTTCTGTTTGGAAAGTCAGCTACCTCTCCTGCTCTTAAAGTAGTGACATTATGAAAGAGGTTTTATAGTGCCTTGCAGTGCAACATCCCCTGTTCTCCAGAACCTGATGATTCAGGGATGTCTCTTATGTGTATTGTGTGCTCCCTACTGATGTGGCTAAGTTGCATTTGCTTTTAGTCCAGTTGATTACAATGGCTCTCTGCCTATCGTGGGCAGGGTTTCATTCTGTATGGTTAATGGGCCAGTCTGGGGCTGCCTTGGGCTTGACTTGCAGACCAGGCATTCGCCAGAGATGTGGTAGCACTGAACTACAGTGCATGTAGTTTTCCATGTAGGCTTTCCATGTTATCTCCTGAGAAGTCTTCGTTTTGGGGTAGTGCCTATAGTCAGACCAAATATCTGTCCCCAGCCCACTGACAGGGCTGTAGTTGGGCTAGTGTGTGTAGTTACCTCCTCAGGAGAGGAGTCACTTTGGAGTGGTACCAGGCCCTGTCAGAGCTGCTTTCACACTCTGGATGGGCTCCAGTAGAGAGCATATTGGAGGGGGAGAACACAGGGGTAAGGCACACAGTGTTAGTAAGGTTTGCACGGTCTATTGTGGGAGGAAACCTAGAGCTGCTTCAGAAAACTCCTGCAACAGGGCTGAAGGGAGTCAGTCCTCTGGAGAGTGTGGAGGTAGATGCACAGTGCCAGAAAGTTCCACCCTGGGGGTAGGGAGTTAGAGGGGGTAGATCCACAGAAGCACACAGGGGTGGAGCAAGCAGTATTAGCAAGTTAGGTAGTGAGTTTTGGCATCATGCTCGTCCCCACAGGGGTCTATGTGGCTATGCTAGAGGGAGTAGGAGCAAAACAGAGTGCCCAACAGGTGCTTTGTTCCTGGAGGAGTCTCCAAATGATCCCTGTCCCTCCAACACATGCTCTGAGATCAGTAAACAAATCTCTCTCCCATATACCCCAGGTGTTTTTCTTTTTTTTTTTAATGTTTATTTATTTTTGAGAGAGACACAGACAGAACATGAGCAGGGAAGGAACAGAGAGAGGGAGACACAGAATCTGAAGCAGGCTCCAGGCTCTGAGCTATCAGCACAGAGCTTGACATGGGGCTCGAACCCACAAACCATGAGATTATGACCTGAGCCAAAGTTGGATGCTTAATGGACAGAGCCACCCAGGTGCGCGCGCGCGCACGCACACAAACACACACACACACACACACACACACACACACACACACCGCCCAGGTGTTTTTCAACCTGGTGCTTCTATGATGTATTTCCATGGGACTGTTGTGTTGTCTCTTTAAGGGCAGGGACTGAGTTTCCTATCTCCCTCCCAGCTCTCCAAGAGCCAAGCCCACTGATTTTTAAAGTTCCAGGTTAAGCCTAGCTGATTATAAGAACTCTCAAATTTTGGCCCTTCTGGTTTTCAAAGCTGAATGTTATGGAGATTCATCTTCCCCATGCAAGTTCCCCATGCCTAGGGTGCCTGATGTGAGGGTCTATTTCCCTCTTGTCTTTGTGTCTAGCATCTCTCCTGTCTGTGGACAGTCTCCACGGGTCCATTTAATTCCTAACTGGGTATACTTTGATGTGGCTTATTCTCTATATTTAGCTGTGGAGAATCTGCTCTGTCAGTCTTTCAGTCATTTTCTGGGTTATTTACACTGATGTGGATGTTTTCTAGTTGTATCCATGAGACAAGTGAGATTAGGATCTTCCTACTCTGTCATCATCCCCAAAAGTCCTGCCATCTTCCCCAGAAGTCTGCTACTAGACAGTTTTAAACTGGAGGGCAGAGAGATCAGTTGTATGTTTCAAAAGAACATTCTATTTGCTGTATTGAGAAAAGTGCGAAGGGGAGGCCAGTTGGGAGGCAGGGAGACCACTTGGAAATACTGCCATGACTCAGTGAGAGAAGAGGGTGTGAACTACTGCAGGGGAGATGAGGGTGAGGAATATGAATAGGAAAAGGGTTAGAGAAGAATATCAACAGGAGTTGATGGCTAATTAGGTGAGATGGGGGATGGGGACACGGGAAAAGTAGTTCCCAAATTTCCGCTTCAACAGAAAGCCTAGGCTTTCTGAAATGCAGAAACTAGATCTGAGTCACTGTTCTGAAACAAATCACTCTGACTTCTTGAAGCCCCAGTTTATTCACCTGCAAAATGGAGCTGCTCCTAGTTCTCTCGCACAGTTACTGGTAAATCAAATGAGTTGATACTTGGGAAAGTGCTTCACAAATGGTAAAACCTTGTTATTATCATCATCAACACGGGGGCAATAACTTGCATAATAACTGCATAATCACCAAAAAAAAAAAAACAGCCTCTTTGAAATCATCACTAAGGAGTGCCTGGGTGGCTCAGTCGGTTAAGTGCTGACTTCGGCTCAGGTCATGATCTCACGGTTTGTGGGTTCGAGCCCTGCATCAGGCTCTGTGCTAATAGCTAGCTCAGAGCCTAGAGCCTGCTTCTGATTCTGTGTCTCCCTCTCTCTGACCTTCCTGTGCTCACACTGTCTCTCTCCGTCTCTCAAAAATAAATTTTAAAAAAAACATAAAAAATTTTTAAAAAATCATCACTAAGACTAGGCTGATAGTCTTACAAAACTGGCCTAAATTCTACATCTTTTAAACTTTTTTCACTGTCTTAAATAGTTATCCTCATGAATGACCCAAATGAGAAAGGAAGAAAAGGCATCTTGGCAGGCTGGATTTCCAGGGGACCCAGTAGAGGTAGGGGACCTGCTTCAGCACAAAGTCCTGCTGGCTCCCTCCTTAAGAGATGCTGGATTCCCCTTCAGTGCTTGCTAACTTATGAAAATTTGAAAATCTAAAATAACTTCCAACTGTTCAAGAAAGATGAGTCACCAGACACAATGAGCCATACTTTGTGATTACAGGGTAAGCATGTAGGCCAGCCAAAATACCTTCAGGTTTGGCATGAACTAAGGAAGGAGAAAAGGGAAGGTAAAGGAACTAAGATTTATAAACACTTGGGATGGTCTCATTACCGGGCCAACATTTTATAAGTGTTATATTCAGATATTATTATTCTTACTTTACAAGGTTCAGAAAGGTAAAGAGAGTAGTTAGACACCTCATAAATAGTGAACATCAGAGCTCATCAATTCAGCTTCTGGTTTGTTCAAAACAAGGGATATTCTTTCTACCTCATATACTACAATGAGTCTTTGAGATGATCATCTCCAATAGTCAAAATGTCTGATGAATAAAATATATAATTCATCAGGTCCAACATAGCATTCCAACCCAAAAAAATAACAAAACAGAAAAAAACCCACTGGACCTGAACTCTGAAGACCCGCACTGAAACCCTCCCTCAGCAGGAACTGCTCCATCTGCATCCCCACTTATAAAAGCTGGATTAAACCACCATAAAGGTCCTTTATTAAATGCTAGAGAAATGCTAGTGGTTACTAGTGACGCAAAGTCTAGGATAGCTGATCCTTCTCTTGTTTTCTTCTCCAAACTCATGGAATCACACTTGAGACACTCTATGCCATCACCAAGAAGAGAGAAATCACTCTCTGAAGAAGCAGAAAGATTGAAAAAACTGAAGCAAATCAATTAACATGACTTTCTCCGAGAGAAACAGACCTCCGCAGCAGTAACTGTGGATTGATACTCATGGATGGAGTCTTGAATGGTTTGGATCTTTGTCCAGCAGATACTATATCCCCATAAATAAAAGCCAACTTCCAGTAACTCTGCTTCTAAACCCTTCTTTCCCAGGGCTCCTTGGGAAAGGCCTGGCTCTCAGGCCAAGCTCCCACCACACTCCAGAGCCTGCCTGCCAAACAGCACAGGAAGTGCCAACCAGCTCTCCCCAGAGCAGCTGGCACCAATTACCCAGACCCTGCTGGAAGCACTCGTCTGGGGTAAGGCAGGCACTCCAGATACGGGCCTGGTCGGAAATCCTATACTAAAACAAAGACAGCCTTGCAGCCCTGCCAGCACTCGACATAAGAGGCTGGTGGGGGTCTGTGGGAGGCAGCCAGGGGGCAGGCTGGTGAGCACCATCCAGGGAAGCAGCTGTGGGCCTGGGAGACATGCCCGCTCCCAGATTGCAGAGCCTCTCCATCATCACAACCAACAGCTACCAATTATTGGGCACCTAGAGCGAGCTAGTTTCTTACATTCCTCATCCCATTGAACTCTTCCAACACTACAAAGAAGGAATTGTTATCCTCATTTACAAATAAGGAACCTGAGGTTCAAACAGATTCTTTTCAACAGTCACAGGGACAGGACAGGCTGGCACTGGACCTAGTGCCCAGGTCTCCTGCATCACTTCCTTCCCACCTACCATCCTGGCCTGGGAGAGCTAACCACCTAAGAAGGTCCTGGACATTAGGTATTCACTTTGCAAAGTCATCATAAGGGACACACTAAATCCTAAAAGGTAAACTGGTTGAAAAGATGGAAACATTTGTAGGTCCTCCATGGATTCATCGAGAATAACTGTACAGCATCAGAACACCAATACCCAAGGACACAAAAGTGAATGCCTTTTCACAGGAAATGCCAATTTTGAACAACAGAAAGTGGAAGACCAAGGTCATAATAACAGCTTTTCAAAGAACAGTATATACAAGTGTTGGATCAAGCAGGACTCAGAGTTGCTTATTACTATTATCTTTATGATAATAATAATATTGTAGAAATATATTATCATTATGTATATATTATGAATATAATAACATAAAAATAATATTATAATAAACACTTACACAGAACTTATTATGTACCACATGCTGTTCAGAGTACTTGATATACCCTCCAACACCCAGGAGACAGGTAATATGATTACCTCCACTTAACAGATGAACCCATTGAGATACAGAAAGGATAAGTAACTTGTCCAAGCTTACACAGCTAATAAATTGTGAAGTCAAAATTCAAACCAAGGTAGTCAGGTCCAGAATCCATGCTCTTAACCTCTATACATACTGCCGTTCAAATCCAGCAAGCATTTATTAGGCAGAACCCATGCTAGGTGTTCCCATAACTATTATCTATTACACATTGATTGTTCATAACAAACAAATCTAAGAACATGAATTGAAGAAGTAAAGAATGGACCCAACCCTACTGACAAACACTTGGAAATCTCTACCCATCCCTTCCATTTCCCACTAGGATATGATATCATAAAGGAGAAATGGCTGGAAGGCCCAGTCAGCTACACAGCCACTTGCCTTTGGTTCCTTCCTTGAGTCTAGCTCAGTGGTTATCAAACTCACTGTAAGAATTATCATACACAATTATATACACACAATCTAGGCTACTTACTCCAAGAATAATTTCAACTCTTCACTACTCCTATATCCAACTTACCTCTGCTTTGCTCTGAACTCTGCAAAGCATCTTTCACCAGAAATCCCAGTGCATCTCATTTAGCCATTCCCCTGTACCTTCCCACGCTGGAAAAGCTATGGTGGCCTTTAGGACTCAAAGTTCACCTCCTTTCCAAATGGCCCACCTCTGAGCCTGCTCCAGAGCACATTCACAAACCCTCAGGATCACACCACCAACCCTCGCCCACTCCTGGCCAGAGCTAGCTCTAGTCACAGCATGCTTTCAGGTGAAGGGAAGGGACTTGAGCAAAGAGACTGTGTGACAGCCAGGCGCTCTGCATGACACGTCACTCCTTAGGCTGTGGTTTACCCACAAGGAAGGTGGTACTACCTCATTTGTTCTGAGAGGAATCGAGGCTCAGAGAAGCTAGCTGGCTTGCCTGGCCAGCACAATAAGTCCTTGTGTGACTCCAAAGCCCACGGTTTCTTACTACAAATGTGATCTCTCTGCTGACACACATCCCTAAAACTCTATACTCCAGTAGCTGGCTGACAGGAATTCCACTGGGAGAGCCTCATTCCTCAGGCTAAAGATACAGCTTCCCATTGTTGAAGTGCAAATGCTGTGAAGACAGGGGCATAAGTTTTAACCAGTATGAAGTGTTCCCTAATAACAAAAAGCATTTTAATGGTATTTTAGAGTTAAGGCCAATTTTTCCATGCATAACTTCACGTGGTCCTCACCACAGTTGCATAAATTAGACTCATACTCCCCATTTCACATATGAGAAAACTGAGACTCAGAAAGTGATTTTCCCAAAATGCAGAATAGGGTCGGGGAGATGGGTGCCAGAGCAGAGATGCCAAGCACTAGGTTGTGTGACCCCTCATTCCACACACTGCTTCACCTCACTCTGTCCAGTCTTCTCAGAGGTGGGAGGAGGAGGAAATTAGGTCCATGCATACTGGGAGACAGCTGTAGAATATTTTGCCTAGGGTCCTTATTCAGTTCTTTGCTCCCTACCATCACTCCCAACCAAGCAGGCAATGTCCAAAGGTCTTGCCTCCACGCAGGCAGACAAGCAGGCTGAGAGAAGGTAGACAGGACCCTTAGCCAACAAAGCACTGAGACCAGCCTAAACTGAGAAAGTCCTGAGCCTTATGCACCAAGGGAACCAGGGACTTCTATGCCTGGGCTGGAGAGTGGACTCCACCCCCAGTGTCTGCAGCCAAGTCATCCCGGCCTCGTTCACCACTGAGCCCTGCCCTGTGACAGGAGAATCCACCAGCAGACCACCTGTACTTAGCATGGGTTCCCAGCTCCTGCAATTCAAGGGTGTGGCAGGGAACCCGCACTCCCAGCCCCCTGGGCCTCTACTGTCTAGGGGCCCCTTGTGTTTCCTCCTCCGGGACAAGCCTGCAGAGAGAAACATAGGGTGAGGGAGATACTGGCAGTTGCTACAGGAAACACATCCCTCTGTTAGCAACGCCGCCTCGGTACAGGTCTAGAATTTTCCACACTACCACTTTCATTTTTGAAGGAGGCAGCTTCTTTGCCATGTACCCCACCATTTCACATCCTCCCAGTCCATGGCTTCACCCTTTTCCTACTGACACCCTAGAGGTCACCACTGAGGGGAGAAGGGAAGTGAGGGTCCTCCTGGAGCCCACTTTCTCATCTGTAGAAGGAGTAGTGAGGAGTACCAAAAGAGATCAAGTGAGGCCCCCTCAAGTGGTTTCAAAAAAAAAAGGTGCTTTTTTTTTCTTGAAGACATACTTCACTTTGCGGGGGAAGGTTGTGTGTTTATATTTCAGACAGCCTTGTGGAGAAACTAAAACTCTGTGAATGCACTTAATACAAACCCAAATAGATATCCAAGCCCCAGAAGACAAGGAAAGTTCTGGAAAACAAGAATACTGCAACTCCCTCCGTACCCATTTGTTCCATATTCAAATGCTAGTTCACAGGTATCTGACCAGAGTCCAATTACACTTGAATGTCAACATATGGCCTTCGGTTAATACTAAGCATTACAATTACCTGCTACAATAAAAAATTCAATGGTTTCCTAGGGATGGAACACTCAAATCACAAACACTAAATGATAGCAGTGCCTTCTGATATCGCACATGTTCAACTTCATAGTCTTATTTCCAAGACCTCTTGACCATATGCCTGACTTCATGACCTGAAAAAATTATGTAAAGAGAACACAACATCATTTGCCTTGGGATATGGAGAATGATCAACTGAAGAGGCAGCCCTGGTGGAAAGCAGATTAATAGGTCTTGTTTCTTCAAACCTGATTTTCCTCCCAGGAGCAGCCCAGCCCCACCTGTGACAGTGCTCCAACGCTTTGTGCCCAGCAGGCCTGGCAAACTCCCTGGCCTCTCTTCATTGGGATGGTGGGCTGGTTCCAAGACTCGGGCAGAAATAAAGTTCACTGTGGAAGGCAGCATGATGTGAGGCAAACCCTAGGCTGAGAGGTCACAGCAGATGTGGTCTGAACCCCACTCTGCTATTTCCTAGCTTGTGACTTCCAGCAAATCACTCCAAGTCTTAGGGGTTTCTTCTCCTAAAATCGGAGTCATAACAGATAACTTTCAGAGTTGGAAAGGTGATCAAATGAGCTGAGTAAAGCACCTAGTTCAGAGCTTGGTCCAAACCGCACAGCTACACAAGACATGTAGCAGCAACTGTTCTCGGTCAGCCTGGATCATCAATGTCCCAAAGTCCCTGAAGCCAGGGCACAGGCCCCTTTAGGAGCCTCAGGCTTCCATGTCAGAGGGAACCCTCACATCTTTTCTCCATAGGGGTGTTATTGGGTTTAGGGAAATTCCTCATTGTGCAGAACTGTACCTTACTTACTCTGTAAAAAATTTAACTCCTTTGGGCTTTGCTCACTGTCTTAGAGCCTGTCCACAGCCCCTTACCATGTAACTACCAAAAGTGCACCATATATGTCCACAGCCTCCGCGGTGTGTCACCCCTGTGGAGAAGCATAGCGGAAGCCTTCTCCTTGCCAGTCCGAACCAGAAGTGGGTATTCTCTCCTTAGCCCAGAAATGTCCATTCAACAGAGTTTTTTCAGGAGCTCTCCAAACAAATTTTATTCTTGACTTTGACACAGGGTGGGTCACATATCCCCTCCTGCAGAACTCCCAAGATCTCCATGACCTCAACAGCTTCCCCTATTAAAAATGTCTTGGGGCGCCTCAGTGGGTCAGTCAGTGAAGCATCTGACTCTTGATTTTGGCTCAGGTCACGATCTCAAGGCCGTGAGATGGAGGCCCACGTTGAGCTCCACACTGAGCATGGAATCTGCTTGAGATTCTCTTAATTTCCCTCTCCCTCTGCCCCTTCCCTGATCACACATGCTTTCTCTCTCTCTCTCTCTCTCTCTCAAAAATAAATCTTTTTAAAAAATCTCTTGAATCACTAGTACCATAACATGAATTCTTTAAATACAGTCCTTCGACCTAGAAATTTTGCATTTGTTAATCCAGACTACAACAGAAAGTAGTTCCTATCGACAGTGTCAGTCACTTGAGCAAAGGAGCAATCTGGGAGGGACCAGGATCGAATCAGGATTCGTCTCTCACACGGTAAGAGACAGACCATCCACCTACTCTGCCCTGCATAAACCATGTAGGTAGCTGGTGTCAGGGCTGAGGGCAGGCTGCCTCAAAATGTTTTACTTTGGCATGCAGATTATTTTGAGGTGAAAACAAATAATCAAGGCCCAAGGACTTAGAAACTTCGACCTTCCCCGTAACTGCCTAAAAGAACTTAGAGGACCTACTCCAGGAAGAGAGCCCTCACCATAGATAACTACAGTATAATATGAACTAGGGGCGGTAGACAGGGAGGAGCTTAACAAAGTCTGTTTGTTACAATTCCTCTCTATGCCCCATTATTTCCCAATGGCCCAGCAAACTTGTGTTTACTAAGCATTTACTTTTTTCATCGTCCTGTGAATTGCTTTCCTTCCCTCTGAAGTTCCAGACCCCTACGTCCTTCTCCTTAGTTCAGAATGGCATATATACCTCATTTTGTCAGTGTGTCTTTCGAATCTCATGTCTGTGTGGATTCTCAGTATGTGATCAAATAATTAATCAAATAATTAAATTTGATTTTCTTCTCTTCAACTGTCTCATGTCAGTTTGATTCTTAGTCCAACCAGAAGAGCCTTCAAAGATAGGGAAAATTTTTCCCTCCCTAATATTGGTAACCATGGATGAGGGCTACAAGATATCTGTGTTTCAAAGTAAGTCTTTACTGCCGAATACTGATATTGCAGTAATATGTGTCCTCCTACTTGGAAGAAATATTTTAATATACATGACACTCAGCACTTGCAAACTACATATATATATATATATATATGGAGAGAGAGAGAGAGAGAGAGACAAAGGGACAGAGGGAGAGAGAGAGCAGGAGAGTGAGAGAGAGGTGCCCTTGAATATATGGGGGTTAGGGGTACCAATGCCCCACACAATTGAAAGTCCACAAATAACTTAGATTCTCTAAAAACTTAATAATTAATTGCTTGCTGTTGACTGGAAGCTTTATTGATACTATAAACTGTTGATTAAGACACATTTTGTATGCTATATGTACAATATACTATATTCTTAAAGTAAGCTAGAGAAAAGAAAATGTTATTAGGAAAATCATTTAAAAAATACATTTAACATTACTGTACTGTATTTATTGGGAAAAGTCTGTGTATAAGTGGAACCATGCAGCTCAAACCTGTATTGTTCAAGAGTCACCTGAATATGTATATAGCTGTGTGTGTATATTTATATATGTATACATGGAGACATATATGTATGTGTGCATATACAATATATATTACTGATATATATTAATTATAATTATGTGATTAATATATAGTAATTGTATATTATAGAATTAATACATCATGTTATGATTATATATTATCTATAATTAATATATTAGTTTTATGTATAATTAACATTTATCCTATATTGTACCTTAAGAGCACCTGCAAATTAAAGTCAATGATAAAATCGCCCAGAGAAATAACATATAGGCCAAGGACATAAAAAGACAATTTTATAAAAGAAGTAAAATAACATGAGGAATTGAGATACTTCTGTCCACTTCTCAAACCAGCAACTTTTTTTGGAATTATAGTGTCTGGATTCATGAGAGAATATGAGCAAACTGAAAAACTGCTGGAGGGAGTAGAGGTTGGTATTTCCAGAGGTTAGTTGAACAGCCAGTGTGTTTTAAAATCCCCCAAAATATACATAGAGTTGGACCAAGCAATTATACTTCTAGAAATGTATCCTCAAAAGTATTTATGGATGTTCTCAGGGGCTCCTGAGTGGCTCAGTCGGTTGGGGTCCGACTCTTGGTTTCAGCTCAGGTCATCATCTCATGACTTTGTGGGTCTGAGTCCCACATGGGGTCTGCACTGACAATACAGAGGCTGCTTGGGATTCTCTCTCTCTCCCTCTCTCCCTGCTCCCACCCCATTCATGCTGTCTCTGTCTCTCTCAAAATAAATAAATAAACTTAAAAATATATATTTAAAAAATTTAAGGCTTTATGGATGTTCTCAAAGACTTAGTCTTTCTTCATTATTATGGCAAAAATTAAAAGACACTAAATAGCCAACAATTCCAAGTGATTTTCTTCTTTTTGATTATCTGTGTTTTCTAAAATGTTTATATTGGCCTAAAATATTTAAAATGTCTCTTAAGGTATCTAACTAGTTTCTGCTTAGTAAAAAGTCATATATGGACATATGACATCACTTCAAGAATACAAATTCCTATACCAGATTCTAAGTCTGATTTATCTTCATACACTACCCACGATATTAGCTTAGGGCCTTGAATAATTGCAATTGTCCTTTATTGAATGTGCACCATATGGTAGGCATTGTGTTAAATTGTCTCTTTTAATGTAGTAAAATTCCATAAGCAGTCGTTGAAGGAAGGAGGGAAGAAGAAGGACAGATGGAAAGGAATGACTGAATAAATGTCCAGAGATCTGAAATAAGCTGCCAGCTCTGTCACCAGAAAGTGACCAGCTCACTTTTGAGGTCCCTCCTAACTAGCAGACCGTACCAAGTGCCAAATCATTTCTTCTTGTGAGGACAGGAGCAAACGATGGAAGGGGCTGGGTGAGGGAGGACAACACTATAAACCTGGGTTTTAAAAGCCACACCCTTTAGAAGATCTCACAGGGAACTACCAGGTAAAACTTTAAAAATCACTTTTAGATATTTTCTTACATCTAAAAGTAATATTAACATGACAATGACCTTTTAATGAAACATTTATGACCTTGGCAACATTTAATTCATTTCTACAAAAACTCTCAAACAGCCACCATCACCATTAGAGGGTGGCAGATAAATTAGACATAGTTTCATAGGTCCAAAGTAAGTGAATCAGAGCAGGGTGTGAACTCTCACAAAGGACCAGGAGGCTAAGGGAGTGCCGAGGGAGAACTTTCTGATGGGGAAGGAGAGCACAGAAGTGGCAAGTGAGACTTGGGATAGACAAGATTTCTCAATGCAGAGTTAGGGAAACGCATTCCTGTCTGAGGAAACAGTTAGAGCAAAGGCCCTGAGGGCTGGGACATGGACAAGGGCAAATGATGATAAGTGTGTAGAAGATACAAATTTGAAGTGACAGTTGAGCATTTCCTGCCTTGAAAAGCAGGCAGAGGTGTTGTCTTAATTCTGCAAGCAACATGTTCAGTCCATGCCCCAGAAATCTTGGGCTACTCTTTAGAAGGAACAAAAGTGGTCTAAAGATGAGTTCCTCTCTACTGGTTTCTTGCCCCTGGCAGTTTCCTGCTCCTGGGGCAAGCAGGTACAGCCCTCCAAAAAGCAAATTAGCATAGCCCTCACATTCAAAGGTTAGGGGGAAGATCAAATTTAAAGCCATAGTGACCTGAGCATACACAGAAATAGAGATGTTGGCACCTGGCGTTGCCCTGTTGCTCTCTAAACTCTGACATTCCAGAAAGGAAGTCTCCCTGACTTTGCCCACCTCCTGGGAAGATGAAGAGGCAATCTCTGACCAGTTGTTTCAAAACAGTGCACAGTATGGAACCAGTAGTGACAGCATCAAGAACTAATCTCTTCAAATTCAGCTTCTGAAGGGTTAGCCCTGTGGTCCTGCTACCTTTAATAACCCCCCTGGTACTCCGGGGGTGGGAGGGGCTGCTTTTTTCAAATATTTCAGTAACATGTTACATTTCTCCCTCTCTGTCTGCATTCCTTGCCTGTTGGTCTCTAGGTTTCTTGGACTGACTTCCTCTCTCTCTTCTCTCTTCCTCTCTCTCCCTTTCTCTACCTCCCTATCTCTCTCACCTGCCTTTCTGTGTCCCTTTCTCCTTGTTTCAACTTTTGTAAAAACTATCGTTCAGTCTGTCTCTATCTCTGTGTGTCTGTCTCTCTCAACTTTGGCATCTCTTATTTCTGTCACTATCTCCACCTCTCCGTCATTCTTTTAGTCTCTGCCTTGGCATCTCTGTCTCTGTGTTTCTGACCTGATGTCTAGGTGTTTCCGTTAATGTCTCTGTGTGTCTCCGTCTCAGTTTCTACCATGTCGCTTTCTGACTTCCCTCTCTCAACATTTCCAGCTCCATCTCTCCATCTCTCTGCCTCCATCCCTCTGCCTCCATCCCGGTCTCTATCCCTCGTCTCCGGTTTGCGTTACTAAAATCGCATCAAGGAAATGGAGTAGCTCAGAAAAGGTGTAACCCTGAAAGCCAGTTTCAGCGGGCTGTCGGGTCAGAGCGGCAGGAGGGGCGCCGCGTGGACAGCCAGCCCCAGGAGCCGCGACCGGCCCCTCTCACCGCTCCCCCGGGCTCCCCTCCCCAGCGCCCCGCGGCCCAGCCCAGACCCTGACCGCCTCCCACCCCTGCTTAGAAAGGACCCTCGCCGCCACCGGCCAGGGTGTCTGCCCAGGCCAGGGGTGGGACGGAGGATAGAAAGTTCTCACCGATGGTGAAGCTGTAGCCATCGATGCTGAAAGTGGCGCTCCGGCATTTTTTGAAGCCCTCTTTCCTGTTGCTGGCGTCCGTCATGGCTCGGCCGGCGGCGTCCCGGGGTTCCCCGCGGCGGAGCGCGCAGCCCTGCGCCCGGCCGGTCCCCTCCCGCGGCCGCGCCGCGCGCTCTCCCCGCAGCCCCGCCGCCCGCCGAAGCCCGGTGCGCCCGGTGCGCCCGCTGCAGGGTCGGGGGCCACAGGCAGCCGAGGCGCTAGGCGCGCGGCGCGGTCAGCGCGCAGCACCCCTGCCCCATTCCCGGTGCCGAGCTCCACGTAGGACGCGAGGAGCGCTGAGAAAGGGAGGCGACGCGCGCCGGGCGTGTGTGCCGGGGCTCAGGGGGGTGCCGAAATCCCTGTCTTTTCCACCCTACTCTCCGCGAGCGCTGCAGACAGCGCGCACGCCTGTTTTCTCTCTCAACTTCGCCTTTCCCTCTCTGGGGGCTGGTGGGGTTTGGGGACTCAGGGGAATGGCTAAGATCTGGCGTCGTGGTTCTTCTAGATGTTTTCTCTGGCAGGCTGGAGAGCTCCCAAAAAGCACATCAGCAGATGGAAGCAAACATGTAAGCCTGTCAGATGCTGCCAAAGTTTACTCCAAACAAGGAAGTCGGGAAAAATCGCCACGCCCACTTCCTCCCTGCAGCTGTCCCCTCGATTAGCCTGGATCCCCGAGGTTATTTCTCAGCAGCCCCTCACCAGAGATAATTATCAAAGCAACCCACGAGCGTGATTTTACACAAAGGCCCCAAGGTGTGCAACTTACAACCATGTTCTAGTCCATTCCGAGCGGTTCGTCCCAGCTCTCTTCAATATGGTTTTGCTAAACATTAGACTCCTGGGGTTTGGGGAGATAAGAGAGATTTTACCAATCCTACAGCTAACCCTCTTGTTACAGATGAAGAGACTGAGGCCGAGAGAGGCTTAACTGGATACAAAGTGGCAGCGTTTAGACATAGTAGTTTCACTTTATGACACCAACTCAATCATTGGTTCTTCCATTACCTAAAATGACTGGTAGGCAAGGTTTATACAGGGAAAAATCATTCCCTCCAACCAGCTAGCCATTACTGAGGATTTGCAGTTGCATTGTGCTGTGTCAGGGACTAGGAAGAATGTGAATAAACCAGAGCTGAGTCCTTTGGTGGAGTACCCCCCCCCCCGCCCCCGCCCCCGCCCCCATGTTACATGGAATGACAGTGCTATGCTCAGGCTATTAGGGGACTAGTTAATTTAACCTCATTTGACATAATTAATAAACACTTGTCACAGACTCAATCAAGTTTACTTAGAAAGTCAATCAGGTATATTCCTAGTTGGTTCCAGTTGAGTTTAGGGAGCAGTGGGAGTTCAGGGAGAGTGACATGTCTTCAGAACCTAATTAAAAGTAGAGACCCTCTCCAAAAAAACGCACATATACACACAGCTACAGTATTTTACATACAATTCAGAGGACCCATAAAACCCTCAAATGCCCTAGAATACAGGTTAATGGATATTTCAGGATTGAATCTCTTTCACATCACCATATATTTTTAGAAACATGGGTATTTCCTTTTTTATGTCAGATGTAGTTGGAACTTCAGCTATAAATTCTCTCAGGAAAGACCTAGAATCACACTTACATTGATAGCATGCTTAAGTCAATAGCAAGATTAACTGATCCACAAGCCAATAGGTGACAAGGACCTCATGTCACACAGAATGGCATGCTTTGGAAGCCTGGGAAGCTTCCAACCCTGAGGTACTCCTTGAGCCTGGAAATGGTTACAATGGGAAAGCATAAAAAGGGCTCTATCGACAGACCTGGGTCTGAAATCTAGTTCCACAACTTACCAGTTGTGTGACCTTGAGCAAGATACTAGAATTCCCTGAGTCTTGCTTTCCTCATCTTACAATGAGGGTCAAGTGAGACGAAACCGAGGAAACCTAGGCATACAGTGGGCGTTCAATGACTGCAGTCACCAGGCGTTTCCCAATTTTCATTATGTAGACACTGGAAAATTCTTCTCCATGACAACAATATATTTTAGTTACTGTTATCACGACTACTTCTTTAAATAAAGAAAATTTTAGGGGTGCCTGGGTGACTCAGTCAGTTAAGCATCTGACTCTTGATTTCAGCTCAGGTCATGATCTCACAGTTTGTGAGATCGAGACCCACATCTGTTTGGGATTCTCTCTCTCCCTCTCTCTCTGCCCCTTCCCTACTCGTACATGCTCTCTCTCCCTCTCAAAATAAATAAAAATTTCAAAAAAAATAAAATTTTATATGTAAAATTTTTATGTATATTATATATTCTTAAATATAGTAACAAACAAAAACTTCCAGTAATTCCCATTCCCCTGTATTTCTCCCACTTTCCAAAACCTTTAGCAGACACATATGTCTTCTTTTGTGTCACAGTAAGTCCCGGAATGAGGAGCCTGAAAACCCTGAGTGATAGTCTCCTATAGTAAATTACCAGGAAAAAAATATCTTAATGCAATGGAAATTTTTCCTTAAGTAAGTGAAATTAAAACTTGGTGTTTAATCACTCTTATCAGAAAAGCTTTTTGAAATACAATCTATAAAAATAATAACAGTGTGATCATTTATCTGTCCCCTAAAGACTGTTAAAAATAACTTGCCTGAACAATTAGAACTGTTTTTAAATTGCTTCTCCCCAGAATCATTACCTCTCTCCCTGGTTTTAGAGTTTGCACACCTACAGAACCACTAAATGCACTGCTTCAAGTGCAGTCTTAAAGCGCCTTCTCAGTGTGGAGCTCTTACACCAAACCAAGTGAAGCTGAAAGCTAACATTACAGAAGCCAAGAAAGAATGAGCTTGAGACTAAGATCAAAAGAAGCATTGCTTTCGCTTGCTCTTGCAGAAATGCTCGAGTCAGGAATGCCTGTGAAGTAAGAAAACTAACCCAAAACAGCTAAGCAGGTCTTGGGGTTAGAGCAGGGGTCAGCAAACTAATGCCCGCAAGGCCAAATCCAGCCTGTCACCTGTTTTTGTAGTCCTCACACTAAGAATGGGGTTCACATTTTTAAGTGATCAAAAAATTTTCAAAAGAAGACCATGTCTTATGACATGTTAAAACTATATGAAATTCAAATTGCAGTATCCACAAATACTGGAACGTAGACACACTCATCTATTTATGTATTAGCTATGGTTACTTTTAAATCAAAAGGCAGAGTTGAGCATTTGTGCTCAAGATTGTATGGCCTGCAAAACCAAAAATATTTACTATCTGATCCTTTACAGAAAATATATGCTCCTAGATTATAGTAAATATCTTATACTTGTTTGGACTCGGATAACTTTTAGTTTTATTATATTTATTTTTAAAAAGTTTAGAAAGGAATCATTCTTTTTTTAACTGCTAGAGTAGTTTCTAACAAGAAGATACAGCAACAAATGCTTGAAAAAGGAAGGAAGGAAAGAAACAATATACATATTAATAGTTTGATCCAGTCATTAGCCAGTATTAATTAAAGATCAGGGGTGCCTGGGTGGCTCAGTCAGTCCCACGTCCAACTTCGGCTCAGGTTGTGATCTCGTGATTTGTGAGTTCAAGCCCTGCATCAGGCTCTTTGCTGACAGCTCGGAGCCTGGAGCCTGCTTCGGATTCTGGGTCTCCCTCTCTCTCTACCCCTTGCTTGCTCTCTCTCTCTCTCAAAAATATAAGAGAAATAGTGTCAATGTCATGTATTTATTGCTCACTGGTTTTTAAACTTCTAGAAAAAGATGAGACCCTATATGTAGCATATGTTATCAAAAAGTCAGCTAAGGTAATAACTTTTTATTTATCATACCAAAGGAAAAATAGCTCTTCAGCATTTCATTAATACATTTCAACCATTCTCAGGTAGGAAGCTGTCCACCATTTTGGAATCCTCCCAATGATCTAAGAATTGTAAAACCAAGTGGCCCCAGTGAGAGCATCATTCATACCCCTCATGGAAAGTCTCTTGGATGTCTGACAACACTTCAAATTCAGGGAAGGGCTCCTTCACATTCATACAATCAGAGAAATGGCTGCAAGCAATGAAGTTTCTGAACTGCAGTCTTGCTCCTCTGGCTGTAATTGGTAAGGTCTAGATGGGGCCAAGGAGTATCTTTGCTGGGAACAGGTATTACGAGAGGTGAAAAGAAAGTTCCAGTATGTTCCAGACCCATTCCAGCCAATATCTGAAAATCGCCTCCTCCTAAATTCCATAAGATGCCCCCCTGCCTTATACAATATTCCCTCTTTGGGAATGACCCAGCATTAGGGAGCCTCTCTTGCTTTGCAACCGTGAGTCCTAACTAGTCCACCAAACAGACTCCCTTCAAGGTGGGACACAGAGGAAGAAAACATGAACAGAGAAAGGGAGGAATCAAACTAACATTATTGAATGCCAACTGTATATTAGGCATTGTGATAACCACAAAACAGCCCCTCCTTTGAGGCCTTTACGTGAAGAGTAATTCCCAGTCTCTGGGACACAGCATTCGGATGAGAAAGCAGTCTCAGAGAGTCTGTATCTCGGGAGGCAACTTCTTCAGCTGTCACTAACGCCCCTCCCTGTTTCATTTTTGCTTCTACCTTTTTGCTTTCCTAAAACCCATTCTTTACTTCTCATATTAATTAGGCCCAAGGATGGCAGAGACCATCTAAATAAACAAGGAAAAGAAACGCAAAGTGCCTGCACCCTTGAGGGTCCAAGAAAAGTGCCAGAAAGATTCCTGGAAGGCCCTGATGGGAGATTACGAATTCTATTTACACAATGAGGCAATTTTTTTGTGTGTGTGATAGGGATGGCCTCCCACCTACCCTTCAACTTTTTTCTAAGTTGACGTGTTAATAGTGCATTTGTAAAAGTGACTATTTTTTAGTACCTGCCTACAGTGTCTCAAAAAATTCTTCAGTGTCTCCTTTTCCAAAGAAAACATCCAAATGTCTAACAGATACATGAAAATACGCTCAACATCACTCATTATCAGGGAAAAACAAATCTAAACCACATTGAGTGACTACCTCACACCAGTCAGAGTGGCTAAATTAACAACTCAGGAAACAACAGATGTTGGTGAGAATGTGGAGAAAGGGCAACCCTCTTGCTCTGTTGGTGGGAATGCAATCTGGTACAGCCACTCTTGAAAACAGTGTGGAGGTTCCTCAAAAAATTAAAAATAGAACTACCTTATGATCCAGCAATAATAGCATTACTAGGAACTTATCTAAAGGATACAGGCATGCTGATTCAAAAGGGCACATGTACCCCAATGTTTATAGCAGTGCTATCAACAATAGTCAAATTATGGAAAGAGCCCAAATGTCCATCAACTGATCAATGGAATACTACTCAATGATTAAAAAAAAAAAAAAGAATGAAATCTTGCCATTTGCAACAACATGGATGGAACTAGAGGGTATATGCTAAGTGAAATAAGCCAGTGAGATAAAGACAGATATCATATGTTTTCACTCATATGTAGAATTTGAGAAACTTAACAGAAGATCATAGGGAAATGGAAGGAAAAATAAGTTACAAATGGAGAGGGAGGCAAACCATTACAGCCAATTAAATACTGAGAACAAACTGAGGGTTGATGAGGGTGGGGAAAATAGTTAATAGGCCTTGAGGAGGGCACTTGTTGGGATGAGTACTGAGTGTTGTATGTAAGTGATGAATCACAGGAATTTACTCCTGAAGCCAAGATTTTACACTGTATACAGTATATGTTAGCTAACTTGACAATAAATTATTAAAGAAAACTCTTCAGTGTCTCAAAAAAATATTACCTGAGGGATTCCCAGACCAACGCTTTCCCCATAACATGAAGTAGCAAATTTGAATAAATTAATTTTCTTTTTTTGCACTGAGAATTTGGGAAAATGTTTCCAATAGCCTTTGAGGTCAGGAGGTTTTGAGAATTGGACACACTCTGCATGAGAGAGAAGATGACTGTCTTGAATTTAATTTACATAATCCGAATACAAACCTGGAATATTCTTCCCCTTTAGACCACCTGGTTTGCCTAGAGACCTCAAGTCTCCACTGATGTCTCAGGTCTTCCAGAAAGCATATCCTGCCTGACTTCCTAGAGGGAGGTGGCCACTCCACTGAGCCCAATCTGCAGCTCCATCCTAGAACCATCTTGTGCATTCACTCTGCAGGGACGGGTCTTCCATCCCAGCACCAGCGCTGTGCCTGCCACAGAGCAGGCCCTCACTGCAACATCTGATGAATTAAAGAGTGAACACAGATGTAACATGCAACGCTGCCTGCCAAGAGGTGACATGATGGGAGCAAGACAGTCCTTCTCAGTCATCCCTCCCTCCGTTCATCCTCCATCTTCCTCTATGATGAGCTTGGGAACCAATTCAAAGCACAGCTCCATAATAAACAGGTCAACAGCATTTAAAATTAATAAAATAAAATGAAAACTCCTCTACTTACTAGCTGTGTGACCTTGAGCAAGTTGCATAGCCTCTCTGAGTCTGTGATTTCATCTGTAAAATGAAAATTTACTATCTATCTCATAGGAACTAGCTGAGTTGTAATGAGATAATTTGTGTTAAAGTCTTACACTGCACCTGACCCATGGTAAACTTTCAATAAAATTTTTTTAACATCATCATCATCACTAGAACACTAGGTCCCTTTTGTGCTTGTTTTCTACATAGAGTGCTTCAGATAATCCATACTGAGAGGCAAGAGAAGCAAGGCTTAGGGCTCATTCATCCATTGGTCCAAGCCCCTGAGTATCAATCATCCCATGAGCCATGGAGCCAGATTCTAGGCCTCCATCTCTCAGGTGAGCTGTGGACACTCACAGACTTCCTCAGAGCTAGAGTCCAGAGTTTGGACAGGGTGTGGTTCAGACAGCACCCTCAGAAAATGCTCAGTTACTCTCTTCCCCCCACCAGCTTCCAATGCCCTCCCCATTCTATGATATTTCTGTCATCTGGGCATCACCCCATTTAGTGGACATGTCATGGCCCTCATCTTCTAGATTTAACTCTGAGGACTATAGCTGCATCACGTAGGATGTCTTTTCATTCCTGGGCATCGAGGACACAGCTTGCTCCTGGTGTCCTCCTAGCTCTCTTGCTAATTCCCTTACTGTCATGTAACCAGGAAATCTCTCATCCTGGGAGTTCTTATCTTCTCATTCCATCCCCTCTCCACAGACCAATCTTCTTTATTCTTGATAGCTCTGTTAACTACTCTCCAGTATCTATTTCCAGACTAGATCACTTTCCTGACCAGTAGGATATCTCTCTGACAGGCCAACCTTCTGAAAAAAAAGGGAGAAGAAGGAGACACCCTACAACCTTAACTCATCCAAATCTGAACTCCTTGTCTTCCTATTTTGCCCACAGAGTTGTCTTGGGGCGTTACAAGCAAAAATGCTTTCAAAAAGATCTTTGAAGGTAGGGACCATGTCTTACTCATTTGTTTGTCATCTTACATGATGCCTGGTATATAAATCCCCACTAGAAGTTGTTGAATGAGTTGGGGCATCTGGGTGGCTCAGTCAGTTAAGCAGCTGACTTCAGTTCAGGTCATGATCTCATGGTTCGTGGGTTCAAGTCCCACGTCAGGCTCTGTGCTGACAGCTCAGAGCCTGGAGCCTGTTTCTGGTTCTGTGTCTCCCTCTTTCTCTGACCCTGCATGCTCATACTTTATGTGTGTGTCTCTCTCAAAAATAAATAAACGTTAAAAAATTTTTAGAAAAAGAAGTTGTTGAATGAATGAAGTGAATGATTAGTGGACAACGTTCACAGTACCAAGTGGCCTTCCAACAGTACAAAGTGTTTTCCAAAGGAAAAAAGTCAGATTAGAGCTGGCGATTCCTCTGCCTATAGCACAGCCTTTCAACCTTCCTCACTAGACTAATACTTTTGGCAATTTTAATAAGGTGGCATTAAATTCAATAAGATTCCCCAAAGTCAGAGCATGTATAGTTAGTTTAAATCTGACTTCCATCCAACTTGCCCACACCCCTAAAAGCATAATATTTTATTAGCAGTCACTATCATTATGCCCCATTGTCCACAGTGGCTACTAACTCCTTGTAGCTTTGTCTCTACACAAAGCCAGCCTCACAGACATTAAGCTCCATCATTTCCCAGGAAAGCATGAACATGGTTCATGACAGCTATGGAAGGGCGATAAAAGTCAGGTCTCTTGGCCAGAGCACCCAGACTTAACAGGACTCAAAGGCACCATGGGCTGAACTTCTATATCTCTGCAAGAAAAACACTCACAGATGTCTTGGGCAATGGTGTGTTTGAGCCATAGTTTCTCCTGGCTACAACTATCTCTGACCTTTATTTAGTGTGCCACAAGATTACTCAGTACATTTGGGCCACCCAGGTACTTGGGTGGCCACTGCTCAGTAAAGGCGAGGCACAGAAGCTTCACCACTTACCACAGTGGTTCTCAACACCAACAGCACACTGAAATCACCTACAGAACTAGTAAATCATATAGACACCAAGGTTCACCAAAACAGATTCTGATTCACTAGTCTTGAATGGAAATGAGGGGTCTAAGCACTGCTATTTTTTTTAAAGGTCACCAAATGATTCTAGTCAGACACCAGGAATGAGAACCACTAATGGTTTACAGTATTCATTCCAAACACTCCGGGTCTATTTCCAGCCTGTTTCCATCAAGATGTTTCCATCTGGCTCCTGACTTGAAGCCATGTCTTCGGTTGCAAACTCCACCATGTGCCAATGGCAATGTATTTGACTTCCCTCTTGATTCCTGACTTTCTCTCAGGGGCTTCCTTTAGATACACCCTATCAACTCTTCTCATTACAGACTTCCTTGAGGGGTTTCTGACCCTCTGTGCTTCCGGGGAGCCAACAAAAAGTGTGTGTGTGTGTAGCTATGATGTGCCAAATCCTGAATTAGTTTGCATAGCTAAACTCCGTAATAATTATCCAAAGTCTCGGTGGCCTGATATCACAATAAGATTAATTTCTTGCTGATTAGAAAGCCCAGTAAGGCGTGGGGAAGTGAGTGACTGGGAAGTTATTCAGGAACCCAGACCCTTCCATCTGGTCACTCCATGGACCCTTAGGTCCCCAGAATCCTCTACTGGATACTCCACATCCAGCTGGCAGATGAAGGAAGAGAAAAGAGAACCATGAAGAAAAATTTTAGGGTCTAGACCTCGAAGAAACACCACACCCCTTCTTCCCACATTCCCTTAGTCAGAAACTAGTCATATGGCCCCACCAAACTGCAAGAGGGGGACTGAGAAATGAAATTAAGAAGGAAAAGAGGGTTTGGTAAACACGAATCCTTTGAAACCCTATCCTCACCACTGTTTTGACCAAATCTGACATCTAATTCACCAGGTGCAGACACAGCTTACACCAGTGTGCTAGGGCTGAGGAAAAAAATCTGCCTCCCAATCAGAGTTACAACTTTTTAGTCTTAAATCCAGGCTCACTTGGTCAGAGCATGAAGCCCACCACCATGATACCAATTAAAGTTTTGCCCCAGAAAGAACACCTCTTTTTCATGTGGTCTGTTGGTGTTATCTCTTAGAAGATTTAACAGTGTAAGTAATTTTAATATTATGTTATAGCTTTAGAAAGCAAGCCAAAAGTATAATTCACTTAGTAGTTCACAACTGCATCATTCTTGTGATAGATGACTTTTTTCTTTCTATAACTAGAAAACATAAATATATAGAAATATTAAAATGCCACTATGTTGAGAGGCAAAAGAAATAGCAGAGAGAAATTTGCTGAACGATCTTTAGTAGGCCAGCAAAATCTGCCACATCAAAGATGCTTGATGAGGCTCTGGGGAACAGGGGATTAGAATAAATACAAAGCATCCAAGGTAACAACTTGCATAGCAATAGGTCCCAAATGGACAAGCCATTATAGGGAGAATTAGCTCACACCTTCACGTGGCTGCGGGTAAGGGAGCATGGTTTCTTGAGGGTCTAACATGGGTCAGGCCACCATGTGGCAGGCTCTGTATGTTCTAAGGACACAGACATTTCATTTCAAGCCTTCCAAAAACAAGAACACATTAATGGAGTTAGTTTCTCACCATGGTGCTGAAATCCCTGGAGAAGGTAACTCCTCTCAGGGGCAACCTTGGCAACAGAATTATCAACAGCACCAAGAATGCTGGAACCAAAGAAAACAGAGAGGCGGCCCAAAAAAGGATTTTTGACACCAAAGTGGATGCACCTGTTCAGATCCAACTATTTTGTACAAGTACAAGTGCAAAATGACTTGTAATACGTTCTCCTGCATCTGTTGTTCACTGGCAGCTAAATCTGTCTCGTACTTTCTGCCGGCTTAGTGATTCCCCTCAAACAGGATAGCAAACATGTTCCTTGCTATCACCAGCAAACATACACCCACACAGATATACACACACACACATACACACACACACACTCCACTTTTGTGTCGGGGATGTGGCCTCCACTGGTAATGATAATGATAGGGATGCTGGGGTTTTAAAGAAAATATGACAAAATAACACAATGAGAGTAAAGATAAACTACATTTAAGAAAAAAGAGCAAACTACAAAGTAGGATACGGTATGGTTGCAATCATGTGAAAATATACCTAAGAAAGATAGGAAGGAGGGACGTCTGGGTGGCTCAGTTGGTTGAATGGTTGACTTTGGCTCAGGTCGTGATCTGACAGTTCATGAGTTCAAGCCCTGCCTGCATCGGGCTCACTGCTGTCAGCCTTTCAGAATGGAGCCCACTTCAGAGCCTCTGTCCTCCTCTCTCTTTGCCCCTCCACCACTCATGCTCTCTCACTCAAAAAGTAAATAAAACATTTTTTAAAAAGAAATTAAGAGAGACAGGAAGGAAACATACCAAACTGGTAATGCTGATTATATTCCAGTGCTGGGGTTATAGGTAACTTGGTTTCCCAGACCCACTGAGTTCAGGCTTGTCCTAGATCAGGTGGATGTAGGCTAGTTCCACCCCCAGTAACCTCCTAGCCAGGAATGTGGGTGAAATTTAGTTTCATATTTTATGTGTCCTCCAAATTTTTTACTATGCCCATAATTACAAAAGAAAGAAACAAACATTTTATAAATCATGTCAATACAGACATGGATATCTAGGTTAATTCCTGTACTTTCATGTTTCAACCATTTTATAATTTAAAATATATATTAAACTAAATTATCCTGAGCCAGATCAATGACTCATCCCTAGCCTGTAAGCTTCATGTGGGCATTCCAAATATCATATCTAGAACAACACTTAGCACCTAGCAGGCAGTTAAGACTTGTTGAATGAACACATGAATATTCTGTTTCTAACAGTAGCTTCAAGAAGAAATATGGAAACTGACAATGTTAGCCTTCTAAGTCAGAGATGTGCTCTCCCCATCCTGCATGAATCAGGATAAGATGCCCACATTTACCCCAGATTGAATAAACCAGAATTCCTGTTCATTGCCCAAAAACTCCTGGCTCCTCTTCTTAGAAGGGATTTCATTCTTTCATCATAGCAGGACTTCATGGAAAAATCCTGCTACGACATCATCAGTAAAACAACACCTTATATACTGGTACCTTATAAAATATTAGGCATGTTCATTATACAAGGCAAGCTGATGCCAAAAGAAATAGATTAAACACTTCGGTGGATGAAATTCTAAATCACGATCATGAATTTAAAATAAATCTTCATGGGTAGGGAAAGCACAAAATCTCAACATTGACAAGATGACTGAAATATCAGAATCACAAGCAAATTTTTCCAGCTGTTGATTAAGTTGCTGCCCCCAAAACTCTACCAGAGAGTTAGTCTATATTATCATGATAAAAGAAAGCAGTTATAGTTGGCAGCAGGTGGGAGTATTAATGATTTAATGCTGAGATGCTTTTGTCAGCTATTTAAGTTACCAAAAGGCATTTTTTTTCATTGTGATAAATTCTTGCACATATATTTGGCAATCAGATTTTTAACAAAATGCCTCTATAGACAGCAAAGGGCATTTGAAAGAATGGAGGTGATTTGGTTTCCTCTTTTCACATGACTTGCTTCTTGGCTTCATTAATTCTCTCTCTGATTTGGAAGATACCCTACAAACCACAAAGCGTCATCATTGACACGTAGCCTGCACTCAGTACACGGGGTCCAATAAAAATGGGAGGTGACTGAAGAACATCACAAGGAAAACTGAAGGGTATTAGAAATTCAAGACTACATGTTAGAAATAGTAAGCAGTGGAAAGGGTAAAACTGAGGAGTTAAAATTCAGTGATTAAACTAAAAAGAGTGAGAAAAAAGTCAACGAGTCCTTCTAGACTTTGTCTTCATTTTCAGTTCATGGTTGTGGAGGTCACTGCACTAGACCCTTTCACAGACAGAATTGCATTTAGCCCTCACAACATTTCCCATTTCACACATGAAGAAACTGAGGCCAGCGACAGCAAGGTGGACGTGAGATCTAAATGGGAACCAGTGTGACTCCTCTCCAGGCCTCCATCCATCATGCGGGTCACCTCTCTTCATCTTCTGAGAGGTGTAAAGTTCTAGACACTCCCATCTCTTGGCCCCTGTACTCACTCTTACTTTTTCAACCTCTTCCTTTTTAAATAAAGTCCAAAGAAATAAGTAAGCAGGGAAAAGACTGGTACCAGTTAGAGCCTATTCCTTTCCCATCCCCATGCCTGGAATACAGAACTGTGCCCCTGAGGTCCACTGCCCTGGAGCTGCCCTTGAGGTCTCTGTTCCTGGAGGAGGGAGACTTCAGCCACCTCTCAAGCCTCTCTCCACCCCCCAATTCCAAATATCTTAGGCGGGCTTGGTTCCCATCCACAGCACTGGCACACACACCCAGCACTGACCACCTGCAGCTTCCTGCTGCACAAAAAGAAAGGAGAAAACCCCAGATGTGGTGGAGAGGACTTGTCTTGAAATCAGCAACCTCCCTCAAAGGACTACAGGCCTGCTTGCTCGATACCCAGATGGACCCTTGAAATCTCTCAATAGGGACTCTCCTGGGGAGATGGGAGGGACATCCAGCTGTCTTGAAGGAGTAGGAAGGAAGAGGGAAAGTGGAGAAAATTTACAAGAGTGCCTGGAGGCCCAGTGTCCACCCACCTTGGTCTCTGCCTTCAGGAAGCTCACAGTTTAGATGGGCTGACCCTTGAGTGAATAGAAGATGCTAAGGCAGACGGAAGATGGGGGGAGGGGTGCAGCATGCAGACTATTAGCCCACCCCAGGATTTCCTGGAGGAGAAAATATTAACACAAGTCTCTTTCTGAAATGAGAGTGATAAAGAAGGAGCAAAAGTGATAAGGTTTTCAATTTTTGGATTATTAGTGTCATTTTCACCATAACCATTTTACGTGTGTCTTACTCACACTCATAGTAATTCAGTAAAACATCACAGAGAACAGCACAAGCTTTATAGCCAGAGTCAAACCCTGGAGCTGCTCTCATTGGCTACATGACCCTGGGTTCTGCCTCAGTTTCCTCATGGCTGATCACAGTACCTCTTGTGACTGTTGTGAGAGAGTTACATGACTTAATACATGAGCAGTACAGGGCGCCTGGGTGGCTCAGTGGGTTAAGTGTCTCACTTCGGCTCAGGTCATGATCTCATGGTTTGTGGGTTCAAGTCCTGCATTGGGCTCTCTGTTGACAGCTCAGAGCCTGGAGTCTGCTTCAGATTCTTTGTCTCCCCTTCTCTCTGCCCCTCCCATGCTCATACTCTGTCTCTATTTCTCAATAATAAATAAACATTAAAAAAAAGTTTTTTAAATACATGAGCAGTGCTTAGAGCAGTGTCTGGCATGTAGTAACACTCGATAAATAGGAGCTGCTGATATTACTGTCGTGCCTCTGTTTTCAAGGCTATTCATTTCACTGTACTTTTGCACAATGTCTCTTCGACAGAGTAAGCTGTGAAGAGTGGGAAGTCATCGCTAAAGGGACAGAATCAAAGAGGGCATAGACTGCCCTAACTAGTTAGTGTGGCTCTCGCACCAGGACTTGCGATTGCCCACATTATTTCCAACACTGCACAACACTTTATAAGTTGTTCACAAGCCCTGAACTCTTGAATGAAGTTCCTTTAAAAGCTTTAACGACTCCAGTGCTCCTTTCACATAAACAAGGAGGGAAATGGCACTAGGAGACCATGTGACTGGCAACATTAACACATTGGAGGAACTCACACCTGAGGTTTACTTGGGAATTTTTGGAATCTGAGCTGTCTCCTTCTGATTCTGATGAAATCCCTCCACACTCCAAAGTCTCACAGGGCCCCTGTGTCCAACACCCCCAAACCACCACCACCCACGGCATCACTCACACTGCCGCCCCCACCCCCACCCCGGGGCGCCGGCCACACAGCTGTGTTTACCGCTAGCACTGCTCGGGGGCTTCGGAGTGTTGGCAGGACTGCGCCCCGCGCAACGCAGGACCCCCCACCCTGTCTCATCACTTAACAGAAAAGCAGCAGGAACAGAAAGCGAGGGAAAGCCAAGGACCGAGAACAAATGAAGTGATATGAGAGCAGCGGTCTATTCTCCAGGGGGCACGCGCCTTCTCGGGCTGCCCGGTGATCTCTTCTCACGGGGACAGGATGCCCTACCACTTACCTGGCAGAGATGACCAGGTTGAAGGGCAGGAGTGAAGGTGAGAAATCAATAAACAACTGGCTACGAGAACGTTAAAATGGACCACATTTGCCTGATTATTTTCCCACAAAAAGAGTGCGGAGTCCTGCAGCCAGGCCTTTGGTGTGGCAGAGATACCTGCCGGAAGTGCTGCCCTGCTCCTTGGGAACCAAAAACGCTTAGGAGGCTCCAGAAAGACTCGCCTGTCCGGTCAAAGAGCTCAGTCTGAGGTACGAGACACCTAGATTCAAATCCCAGCACCACCATGGCTGAAAAATGCATTTGCGTCTGCGTCTTGATTTACCCATCATTTCAACGGAACTTGAAATGATGCCCACTGAAGTACTTTTGCTCCCTGAAGCTGCTTCTAGAGCAGAAGAAGAGCGTTTGGAGGATTTGGGACGAAGTTGCGAGCAGCGGGGGCTTACCTTGCTCTCCTGGGCCCTCGAGTTTGTCCACAGTTTCCCTCGGGCTGTGGCACTCCTCTGCAGCCGCTGTCCTCCTGGCATCTGTCAGCACGGAAAAGAAACAAGCCCCATCAGGCACCTGAAGATACCAGAGGACCACATCGTGGGTGCCCTCTCCGGGGTGCCTGACACTTGACTAGTTCCTCCGCCTGGCCTTTGACTTTGGTTTTTCCTGCACTCCCATCCCCTGTTCCCTCCTAGCTGGCCCTCTAACCTCCCTCTGCCCCTTAAACATCGGTGCTCCCAAGGGTTCCGTTACAGGCTGACTTTTTCTTCTCACTTTCCGCCCCCTTGGCTGCTGTTGACTCCTGTCTCTTCAGCCAGCACATGAAGGGACTGAGCTATCTGGGCAATGGGCAAGCCATCACAGGGAAAGAGACCAGCTGGGAAAGAGATGGGAGCTTCCTCCAGCCCCCTGGAGTGGGAAATATCCCGGCATCCTCAAAGCTCTGGTCCAGGGGAGGCAGGACAAGAAAAGTATGCCAAACCCCATCGTAGAATGTCATTTACCACAACCTTATGAGTAGTTCTAAAGACTACCATTTTTCAAATGGAAAAACAAACCCAGCGTGGTTAAGTTAAAGGCCCAAGATCACAGAGCTCATAAGTGGCAAGGTCAGGATTTGAACACACATCTTCAACAGAAAGTCTTCAACTTTCTTCCTCCCCCACAGCCACCCGTGTAAGTTCAAAGTCTGAAAAGGTAAGAAGTCAATTCTGAAGTGAAAATATTCCTACAGAAATGTTTCTTGAGGTAGTGTTTAATTGCATGTATTTTATGATGACAACATATTTTCTCTCAGTTTTGTATGTTTTTTATACCTCCTGAGCATAGATAAATAAAACACAATTATACATTTTATTATCCCCAAATCCAAAATGAACAGGGCACCTTAAAGACCCCCCAAGAATGCCATAGCCTGAGACACAGAGCAAAGCTTCTCTGCATACAACCCAGCCAAGTGAGGTGAAAGGGAACAGGAAAGGTGATTTAAAGTCAACTTGGTGAATGCCAATTGCCAAACAGAATCTTCACGCTACTAGTTAATCGATAATTGACTCACCACACCTTGTTTGTAGTAACATTTTTTTAAGTTTATTTGTTTTGAGAGAGAGAGAGAGAGAGAGCACTCACGTGTAAGGCGTGAAGGAGCAGAGAGAGAGAGTGAGAGAGAATCTCAAGCAGGCTCCACACGGCCAGGGCAGAGCCTGATACATGGGGCTCCATCTCTTGAATCACCAGATCATAACCTGAGCTGAAATCAAGAGTTGGACCTTAACCAACTGAGCTACCCAAGTGCCCCTCTGTGTCAATTTAAATATGTTCACATAACACATTTTCTGGGAGAAAGAGATTACTTAAAAAAAAATAAAGTAATAAAATAACTTAAAAAAAAAAAAAGAAACAGAAGAGGGAGGAAGGAAGGGAGCCTTTCTTAAGCACCTGCTGGGCTCTGCCTCATGCTGTCTTAGGGTCACCAGTGCTCAGTCTCATTGAAACCCACACCACCCACCAGGTAGGTGTCATAATCCCTGTTTACAGAAGGCTAGTGAGGCTCAAAATCAAAGGTGCACCCCTACCAAGTGACAGATTCCTGATTTCGTCTTGCTCCAGAGCCGGGAGGACTAAGGGTAAATTTTACAATAGTCCTGATCCCTCTTATACAGCAGTCCCCTTCTGCTCTTTGCTGAAGAAACAATTGCTCAATGACAAAAGGATAAAAACCTCAAAGAGAATTATGTCAACCACAGTCAGTGCACACATCCTAAAAAAGACAAGTTCATATCTCTTCTTTTGTGTAGCAGCCTTTCTTTTAACACAATCACAGAGCAGAGCCATGCACTGTTAGCTCGGCTTTGATTCACCAGGAGACAGCACAGGTGAGTTCCAGAAGGAAAACCAATTCACAAAAGGCAAAGTGACAATGGATGTGGGAGAAGGAAGTGATCTCTAAATCGCCGTAAAATTACTTTTGGGTGACTGTGGAAATCTTACCGTATTATGTTAATTTCTCCAACATGCGTAAAGTAGATGCCCCAGAGTTACAGAACGTTCCTGACTTCTTTCAGCTTTCTCAAGTGCATCGTTCAATAATTGAAATCTATTATATTCCTAGAGCAAAACACTTAGTAACACCTCAGCAGACACTGGGGAGGAGAGAAATGGAATTTTGTTAGCAGATCTGCTAACTTGAGATGAAATCAGCCTAATGCTAATTATTTTTCACATTCAGTTTCTATATTTACCAAATGGCCTAACTATGGGAGAACAGGATTCTTTCAATGAATGCCTGCTGAATTAACCATTAACCTTTCCTATCTATCCACATTACCAACACTTCAGGCCCTTTTTCAAACTTCGTTGGTTGTTCAAATCTTTACCCCAGGTCACATGGATCATTCTCTTCTCTAACTCCATTTGCACTTTTGCTCATATAATTAGCGCTTCATACATATTAAATGTATTAACTATGTACCGTATGACATGTGCCAGACATCTGAAGGGATATGAAGACAACACGATTACTAATAATAGCTGATTTCACTGAGTCCCTAATGGCAGGTGTTATTCTAGGTGCTTTTGTGTATATTAAATTATTGAGTCCTTGCTGTCTATGAAGAATGTCCTGATGTTACTCCAATTCTACAGATAAACTCAACTATGATACTTAGTAACGTGCTTAGCGTTACTCAGACCATCAGTGATGGAACCAGATTTTGGACCCAGACAGCCTGGCTCTAGAGCCCTGGCAGTTAGTCACTACTCTACAGCTGCCTCTCCAAGCCCACATTCAAGAAGATCATAGAATAAAATAAATGAATAAAATGAAAAAAGACAGATATGGAGTAAGAAAATGACACAAAAATGTAATATGACTGAGCACACTGAGGAAGAGTGACCAACAGACTAGGAGAGGCTAGTAGGAATTTGTCAGGAACCACATCCCCAAATATGGACTTCCTTCAACAATCTATAGATCACTTTTGTCTATTTTTTAAATGTATGTAAATGGAATCTTACAGTGGAGCTTTCTTCGCATCTGGTTTCTATTTATGACATTCATCCATGTTGTTTGCACGGAGAAATAGTTCATTCTTTTTCTTTGCTGAATTGTATACTTTTGGATTAATGCACCACAAATTATTTATCCATTCTACTGTTAATGAATATTTGGATTGTTTCCAACTTGGGGCAATTAGAAACAGTCTGCCATCAACGTATCTTTCACATCTCTTGGTGCACATATGTAGGCATTTACATTCAGCACACCCTCAGGAAGTGGAATTGCTGGTTCCTAAGTGATGTATACATTCAGCTTCAGTAGATACTGCCAAAGAGCTTTCCAAAATGGTTCTATCATTTTACACTCTCATCACAGTAGAGTTCCCTTGCTCACATCCTTGCCAACCCTTGATATTGTGCTCTTTTTGCCATTTTAGCCATTCTAGTGGTGTGTGGTGCTATCTCATTGAGGTTCTTGTTAAATAGCCTTTTACTCTCCCTGCTTCCTCTTCTGCCTCCCTCCAATCCACTCTCCAAATAAAATCCAGAGAAAGTCTCTCCAAATACAAATCGGAAGGCACTATTCCTCTTCTTAAAACATCCCAGTGGCTCCCTCTGCACTCAGAATGAACTCAAACTTGTAAGCACCACCTGCATATCCCCACGTGATCTGGCCTCTGTCCACCGGTCCAACTTCATCTCACGCCAACCACACTCCCCGTCTCCCACGGGGCTCCAGGAACTCCAGCCTCCTTTCTCTCCCATGAACCAGCCAAAGTCTCTCCCACTTTGGAGATCTCTCCCACAGAGGATCTCTGTGTTGTTCACTCTGCTGGAACCCAGCCCTGGTCCCCATCCCCCACTTCAACTGCCTACACACCCAATTTTTATTAATTCTTCCTTCAGATTTCAACTTAGAGGTCACCTCCGTCGATGAGAACTCTTGTCAGAGGTCCCTATCAAGAGTTCATTTCCTCTGCAGCACCTGCACACCTCCACATCTTATTTCTTTATTTACCTGTTCACATCCTATTTTCTCCACCAGCTTATGAGGTCCACAAGGCAAAAACATGACACTCTTAGTCACTGCAGCACACCCACCACCTGGCACATAATAGGAGCTCAATAAATTTTTATCAGCTGATAGATTTAATAAATGTATTCCTGCTTGGGAGGACCTAAGCCCTTCCTCACTGAAGAAAATAGATAAAGCAAAATGTTCTGAGATGTCCAGAAGAGAATCATCATTCGCCAATTTAGTCCTTATTTACTAAGCACCTATGATGAATATGATAAGCCTTATGTGTTTTGCAACAAAAACCACATCAGCGCTCCCTCTCAATTGTCGACAAACTTTTAATCCAGTATGGATGACCCTAAGGCGTCTTGAGCCTCCTGCTCCCTACTTTTGACCACTTTATGTAGATTCATCCATACTCCAGAGGTGCAGTAATATTTAAATTACTTTGCCTGGTGTTTTAATTCAGAAAATTTACATATAAGGAAGGAGGGGTTCTAATAGTAATGCTAATAAATTATCAGTCACAAAATGTGGGCAACTGATAAGAGAAAAATAATAACCATCTATCCACCTACTACCCAGGAAAAAATTAGCAGATCTCCTGCAAGTCTTTTTTCCTTTATTATCAGTGTTGTTTAAAAGGCTCAGGTAAGAAAATGTCTGGAACTACTATATAAAGTAGTTCTAATTATTCAGGGATTCTAATTATTCAGGCCTATACTATGGGTAGGAGGGAATTAAAGCCCTCTATGCCCACACTGGCGGAAATGAATTGGGAATGAACTGGAGATAGATTATTAAAAGCCTCAGGGTCTGGACCTGTTTCCAGCTTACTTTCTGAAATTACCTCCCACACCTGGCCTTTGTCTCCCCATCAGGGATGCTGAGGAGCCTGACAGTACTGATAGCAACTCAGCAAATACTGTTCTGGAATCAAAAGTAAATACAGTATCTCCTGTATAGATATATGAACAAAACAGATTCAGAAACCATATGTGGCCATCATTCCTAGAAGATGGGAAATTGGGAAAAGAACTACCCTGTTACGGGATACCTATTCTCTGCTATCTACAGTGTTGGACACCTTCTGTAACTTACTTAATCTTCACAGTGGCCCTAGAAATAAGCATTATCTCCATTTTGGATAAGGACGTTGAAGCACCACGAAATAAGTGACCTGTCCAGGGCCCCACTTAATAAGTGGCTGGATCAAGCGTAAACCCAGATCTCTCTGGCTCCAAGACCTTATTCAAAGACACTGAGAGACTGCAGCTTGGCCTTGAACTGTGGGAATACAAGGAGGAAGAACAGAGGACTTTTCCTGTGCTGGATTTCAAATTGCTCGTAAACCCACAGTGCTGGGGGCAGACTATCTAAAGGGAACTGGGGAAAACGTCCAATTAATTGAGATCATCATAGAGTTAGATTACTACTTAATAGACTAACTAAACACTGGGGACATGGCCTCATTACAGCCAGAATTTCCAACTGCAGTCTTGTCTGTCTCCAGTGATACATTTGGATATCTAGCTCCCTGCCAGCACCTTTGATGAGACTGTGTTACATACATACTTGGTTAAGGAGCTGAGCCACTGGGAGACGGGTGAAGCCCATTCCAGAGCCCCAGACCACGAGGTATTCCACTCTAGACCTCAGTCCCACAGCAAGAGGTCAGAGGCAGGGCATGGGAACAGGATCGGCCCCCAACCTTGTTTTGTCCCCAGAGCAGAAGTGCACCAAGTTCTCTAGAAACGCTATGGGTGGGAGGGAAGTGAGGGCCAAAGAGCCAGGAACTGCATCTGCTAACAGAGGGGAGTTTTCCAACTAAAACAATAAAGCATGGACATTGGTGCCTTGGGAAGATTTATCCTGTTTTCAATCTTGCAGAGACCTGGGCCTTCCTTCAGCTTACACACATCGCTTGCCCCCTCTCTGAATGCTGAAGTCAAGTATATTGCTTTCCTTCCAAGTATAGGATAGGTGGCCTCAGGGGTAGTGAGAGCCCCATCCCTTGAAGGAGCCAGAAGAGGCTAGATGACCCCTTGAAAGGAGGACTGGGGGCTTGGTTCAAATTTGACATGAGGCATTAACTCTATCACTCTTGTTCAAATTCAACAACTATTTACTGATATAGAAAGTAGGCCTCATCACTTCATGGAATTGGCAGGTTAGTGGAAAAGACACGGAAACAAAGGCAGAAGGAAACATGTAATTGCCAATCGTGATAAGTGCTATAAAGGGAGAAAAACGCATTATGAGGAATAATAACAAGGAGAATAAGGAACAGTAAGCAGAGGTACAAACTTTATGTTTTCAAACAACTTGCTACAGCAGCTGGAAGCCATTTGGAAGCCATTTCGTTGGCCTAGGGGAGAGATGCTATGCCCTGAGCCAGGAGCCAGTGGTAGAAGTAGGGTGAAGTGACCCAGTTGGATATGTATTTTGGATACACAATCAACAGGACATGGTGGGCCTGGAGAGAGGAGGGTTTGCAGGAGAGGTGAGGAAAAGGAGGCGACTCCCAACCTTGGGACCGGACAAGATTATCTGAAATTATGAGTTCATATACCAAATAGGTTCCAGGATATGAGACTTCAAAACCCAGATTAATAGCCCAAGAGATAGGGCCAGCCAACCTCTCAGTTAAGCACAGAGCCACCAGAGTCACTAAAAGAATTGCTACCTAAAATATCTTTCTCCTGTTGGGGCTGAAAGGAGAAGAAAGTGAGGTTTTATTCTGGTGCCACAACCTCCCTTTCTATACTTCCCCTCCTGCCCACGTACCACACCTTTTGGAAACCCAGGACTCTCATGCCGCATCCAGCCACTACATTATCTGGGACATATGTTAATAAAGAATTCTATAATCAATAAGAAGAGCGTAGACAGTACTGTACAACATAGGCAATATAGCCAATAATATTGTAATAATTTTGTATGATTTTGTATAGTGACAGATGATAACTAGACCTATCGTGGTGATGATTTTGTAATGTTATAGAAATATCATATCACCATGTTGTACACCTGAAACTAATATAATATTGTATGTCAATTATGATTCAATAAATAGATAAATAACAAAACATAGATAACCCAATAGAGAATGAGCAAAAGATCTGAATAGGCATTTCACAAAAAAGGATATCCAAATAGCCAATAAACACATAAAAGGTATACAACTTCATTAGTCATTAGAGAAACAGAAAATAAAGCCATAATGAGATACCACTGCAGGCCCACCAAATGGCTAAAATTAAAAAGATTAACAATACCAAATGTTGGCAGAATCAGAGCAACTAAATTACTCACATATTATTTGTAGGAACTTAAACTAATACAATGACTTTGGGGCAAACCATCCCTAGGCATTTATCCAGGAGAAATACGGACATATTTGTGCCAGAAAATATGTATGAGAATATTTTTAGGGGCACTATTCATCACAATCAAACACTGGGTAAAACTCAAATGTCTATCCACAAGAGAATGGATAAAATAAATTGTGACATATTCATATAAATGAATACTATCTAGAAATGAAAGTAAGGAAACAAATGGTACATATAAGGATCTGGATGGATTTCCCAAACATCATGTTGAAAAATGAAAACAAATGCAAAATAATATTTCTATGACTCAGTTTATGTGACTTTCAAAAAACAGGCAAAACTAATCTCTGGTGATAAAAGTCACCAGGAAACCACTGGGGGAAGCCACAGGGGACAGGGCAATCGAGATTAAGACTGGGTGTAAGCCTTCTCTGATGCTGGTGACATCCTGTTTTTGTAATGTTTATTTATTGTTGAGAGAGAGAAAGAAAGACAGAGTGTGAGCAGGGGAAGGGCAGAGAGAGAGGGAGACCCAGAATCTGAAGCAGTTCCCAGGCTCTGAGCTGTCAGCACAGAGCCCAACACAGGGCTCCAACCCATGAACTGTGAGATCATGACCTGAGCCGAAGTTGGACGCTTAACCACCTGAGCCACCCAGGTGCTTCTCCTGTTTCTTAATCTGGGTGCCAACTACACAGGCAGGTCCATTTCATGAAAATCCATCAGCCTGTACTTTGTGATTTGTCTACATTTAAATATATTTGTGTTATGCATCAAAAAAATGTACTTTAAAAAATATCTGGCAAAGGTGACATGGCTACAACAAATAACCAAAATCATAGTCAAGGTAAACCAAGGTCACAGCCAATCAGTGCCAAGCATCAAGTATAAAGACTAAAGATAAATATATATATTTTTTAAGGTCTTGATGTATTGTTATTACAGCATATGGCTGCCAATTTTTGTTCTGGCTATAGGACTTGGCTGCAATTTAAAGGTTTGCCAAGGCATTACTGTATCCCTTTCAGGGTAGTCTTTTATACATGCATATACACTATACATGCACATACCCATCTACTCACAAGGATATGTACTGCAGATAATAAACATTCGTGACTACAAAACAATGAGAATGATTCCCATAACCACCCACACGATGAGTCTGAGAATTTTATCATCACAACTGATCTAGGTGTGCATGCTTCTTGTCACTGAATGCTCATTAAAGAAGTCCAAAAACTATTTGAGGAGCTGATCTGGTCATCAAAAAAATTTTGCCCTATAATGGAAAAAAATACATGCTTTGGAGCCCACCACTTAGCATCTATGTGTCCCTGGACGAGTGATTCAACATCTTTGACAGTTTTCTGACTGGAGAAAATGAAGGAAATATGGCCTAAATTGTCAGACTACAGGGAACATTGAACAAAATCGTTGACAGCAAAGCGCCTGGCATGTACGAAGTCAACCCTTAACAAATACGAGACCGTTGTAGCAAAGCGGCAGACTTTTTTATCTTGCAATTCTATTCATTGTAAAGTAAACACATTAACTTTCTCTATTCCCTCCATAATTCAATGAGAACAAAAGGTCAGGCCTTTTGAACTTGCTCCATAGACTGGACATTTCCAAAAAAATAATGTTTAAAAATATGACAGGCCCTGTCACTTCAGAAAGAAAAGCACACAAAGATAAGGAGAAAGGACATCAGAAACTTACATTTGAATTCATGGGACACCTTTTCAGGTACGCACATTAAAAGTAAAAATGAAATGAATCACCAATAAATGAATCCATGAAAAAAAGTAAAAACATTAAAAATCATAAAATGCATTTCATTTAACTTCATATTTTAATCAAATTTCTTTCAGTAAAACTAAACACCTCCGGTGACAACACATAGTTACTGAGAAAGAATAACGTCAGTTGCAAAATAAAGTCTAAATAAAGATCCTTAATTTCTGGGTAACTGAACACATAATATGTCCTTTACAAAATGTTTTTTCAACATAATCCCACTAACATTTAGTCCACGGTTCAAATTAGAAAATGAACTTAGGGGCTCCTGGGTGGCTTAGTAAGTTAAGCATTCAACTTTGGCTCAGGTCATGATCTAACAGTTCGTGGGTTCAAGCCCCGCATCAGGCTCTGTGTTGACAGCTCAGGTCCTGGAGCCTGCTTCAGATTCTCGATCTCCCTCTCTCTGCCCCTCCCCTGCTTGTGCTCTCTCTCCTTCAAAAATAAATAAACATTAAAAAAAAAAGAAAAGAAAATGAACTTATTTTTTCTGAATATTCATAGATCAAATAAGCATGCACTTTTCTAATGGACACTAAAATGTAAATATAAAAGCTATATTTTCAAAGAATATTTGATGATTTGGGGAAATGTTCATGAAATATTTCCAAATGGCAAAAAGAGGGGCTATGAAATAGTATTAAGTATAGTGTATAACATCACTTTTGTGACATATACATATGTTTGCACAGCCTTAGAAAACGATTTTGAAAAAACAGCCATCCAGATGTTCAGAAGAGGTATCTTTGAATGGCAGGATTGCAGGAGATACATGTTTATTTCTTTAAACTTTTGCCTTTCAAATTTTACACCATAAATATCTATTACTTTTATAAAGAGACAAGAAAATAACCTTCTCTTTAAAAATGATCTGTAATTGACTTTTACTTTTTTGATGTTTTTTACATCTTGGCAGAGATCTGAGGAAAGATTTATAAAAACCTTCCTTCCTCTATCATTGCTTTCTCTCTTACAACTTCTTTCATTTTGACCATTTTGGGAAAACATTTATGAACATTATTATGTAATCTAAAAAAAATTAAGCACCTGTTCATAAGCAGTTGCACAGACACATTCAAGATTTTAAGCCTTGAATCGTCTCTTTTCAAATACACTAAAAAATTATTATGTCTAAATCTCTTATGGAGACTATGTGTTCAACAGTGAACTCAAGTCTGCAGTCTGGCCTCTACTTGGATGTGTGAACTTGGACAAGTCCAGCTGCTCACAACCTCTGTTCCTCACTTGAATCCTCCAGGGACTGCCTTTCCACTTCCCCTTTCTCCTTGCAGGAAACCCTGAGACATTCAGAGAGTGGCCAAGAACCCCCGCAAGGCTGGTAGCATTTGGTCAAAGAGTTCTGTGTTCATTTGCGAGGGCCTCCATAACAAAGTACCACAGATTGGTGGCTTAAACAACAGAAATTTATTTTCAAACCATTCTGGAGGCTAGAAGTTCTAGCTCAAGGTATTGGCAAGGATGGTTTCTTCTGGGGCCCCTCTCCTTGGCTTGTAGATGGCAGTCTCCTCTCTGTGTCTCCATGTAGACTTCCCTTTGTGCAAGTCTGTGTCCTAATCTCCTCTTCTTAGAAGTCATATTGGATTGGGGTCTGTCCATATGACTGCATTTTCCCTTAATTATTTGTTTAAAGGCCATATCTCCAAATACAGTCACATTCTGAGGTAGTAGGGATTAGGATTTCAACACAGGAATTCGGGGTGGGGGGAGAGTGTAGGGGATTGACACAGTTCAGTTCCTAACAAGGAATGGGTCTGGTAGAGGCAAGAGTCCAGTTAAAGATACGGTATGGAACTACCTACAAATTTCTCCAAAATATAGGTAGAATTCTATTTTCTTCACATCCTTTTGCAGCAGGGCACTGCTCAGCAAAGTTGCCCTTCACACGGGGAATCTTTTGTATATTATCCAACAAGCAAACCGTTCAAGCTGTCATGCCAGCTGCCAGCTCGTAGTTCAATTTTAGCAACACCCCACTTGTATCCATTAAAGAGAGATTGTTTGTGCACTTATTTGAATATTTTACAGCATTTTGCCCTTATTATGTCAAATAAATGTGTAGAAAGTGGAAAAATGACAGGCTGGAATTAGTGATTAGAAACAGAAGTCTCATCACTTACTACAATTGACGCAAAAATGGGAATTATCGTGTGGGCTTGAATCAGGGACTCTCTCAACTGGGAGTTCACTGAGCTTAAGCTGATGCATATATATCTGTGAAGGAAAAAGAAGAAAAGCTAAAGAACATAGACTAAGGTGATCTTGTAGATCAAAGACTGGACCTAAAAGATGAGATGAAACTTGGGATTGGAAAGTGCATTTTAGCTCTCAGAGAATGGAGTTGCCCTTTGGGATATCTAAATACCTTGTGCAACCTTCATACATCTGACATTTGTACCCTTTTCCAGGAATTGCCTGTGCAAAACTTTCCACAGAAATGAAGATCATTCTGGGCTGGAACTCAGGACCAACGACTCGGTGAGCATGATGTAAGTCCCTAGCCACATCAGGGAAGCCTACTTTCTGCACAAGTCCTGAGTAGCAGTCCCCCTACCCCATCCCCAGACGCTCATATTCCATAGATTCAGTTTTCATGTTTCTTAAATACATCTCTTCCTTTCCACCCCTACTTTCCTAGCGCAAGTATTTGTTACCTCTTCCTTAGAGAGACTCCTGAATGGGCTCCCTGACTCTGGTCTCTATACCCCCCCCCATTCTCTACCACCAAAGAATTCATTGGTTCAATTAGTATGTATTTTTTAAGCCCCTATTTTGTGCCAGACACTATGCTGAGCACTGAAGAGTCAACCTCAAACAAAGCAGGCGCACACGTTGGAAGTAACAGTTAAGTTGGGGAGATAGCCAATTGCTAGAAATAAATAATTACGATAAACTAGCATTATAAGTGCTTGACAGTAAAGAACATGTGCTGTAGGAGCAGGCAGCTGGGAGACCCAAACTAGGGCAAGTAAAATGGGGGAAAATGGTATTAAAAAGCATTTACTGCTATATATTTTCTTTCTTGGGGAGGATCAGTGAAGAAGAAGGGAGTGAAACATAGGCATGAGCAGATTTCTATGAGGTAATCAGTGAGGCTAAGATGTCTATTAGACACCTAAATGAAGGCATCAAAAAGGCATGTGGATGTGTGAGTTCAGAGTCCAGGATCCAGGATGGAGATAAAGAATGTGGTGGGGGGGAGGGGTCACTAAATTATTTAAAGCCGTGGAATTGGATGAGATCACCTAGGGAGGGAAGAAGTGAGAAGAGGAAAAAACCAGTACTGAGCCTATGTGGATCCAGTTTTTAGAGGTCACAAAGAAGAGGAACAGCAAAATGGATGGAGAAGGAACAGTCAATGACATAAGAAGCAAAGTAGGATTATGAGAAATCACAGAGCGGTAGAAAAGAGAGGACTTCAGAAATGAGGGAGTGAATGAAAGTCTTTTCAACAAAAGGTGCTGGGAAAACTGAATATCCATGCACAAAAAACATGAAATGGGACCCTTATCTGTTATCACATATCACAATTAACTCAAAGTGGATCAAAGAAATAACAGCTAAAACTACAAAAACTCTCAGAAGAAAAATCTCAGAAGAAAACAAAAGAAAGCTTCATGACATTGGATTCGGCAATGATGTCTTAGGTATGACACCAAAAGCACAAGCAACAAATGCAACAATAGAAAAATTGGACTATATCAATATTTTTTAATGTTTTCTTCTTTGTTGACAGAATCCCTTTAGTTTTATTTTTTTATTTTTTTATGTTTATTTATTTTTGGAGAGAGGGAGAGAGAGCAAGCTGGGGAAGGCCAGAGAGAGAGAGGAAGAGAGAGAATCCCAAGCAGGTTCTGTGCTGTCAGCTCAGAGCTTGATACCAGGCTCAAACCCACAAACTGTGAGATCGTGACCTGAGCTAAAACTAAGAGTCAGATGCTTAAGCGACAGAACCACCCTGGAGCCTCTGGACTATATCAACATTTTAAACTCCTGTGCATCAAAGGACACAATGAATTGAGTGAAAAGGCAACCTAAAGAATGTGAGAAAATATTTGCGAATCATAAATCTGATAAGAAATTAATGTCCATAATATATAGAAGGGGCAAAAAAAAAAATCCAGAATATATAAAGAAGTCATACAACTCAACAACAATGGGTACAGAGTTTCAGTTTTGTAAAACGAAAATGTTTCTGGAGAGGGGCTGCACAATCTGAACGTACTTAACACTACTGAGCTGTACATTTTTAAATGGTTAAGGGGCACCTGGTTGGCTCAGTCGGTTAAGTGTCTAACTTTTGGTTTTGGATCAGCTCATGACCCCATGGTAGTGGGATTGAGCCCCCTGTCAGGCTCCGCGCTGAGAGTGGAACCTGCTTGGGATTCTGTCTTTCCCTCCCTCTCTCTCTCTTTTTCTCTCCCATTCCCCTCTCCGCCACTCATGCACTCTCTCTCTAAAATAAAAAAAGATGATAAATTTGGTATTATGTGTATTTCAACAAAAATTTTAACATTTTTGAAAAATAAAATATTAACTTTTTTTATTTTAATGGTTTTTTTTTTAAGTTAGTGTATTTTGCTGACAGGTTAAATAACTGTGTGTAATAAGACACAGCACTGGAGACTTGTTAAAGCCATTTCAGTAGAACGAGCTATACCAGCCTGATTGAAATCCAGGTAGGAGAGAGATGGGGGGGGGGCGGTGAGGAAATAGCACGAGTGAAGATTCATAACTTTTTTGAACTGTTTAGCTTTGAACAAGAGCATAGAGATGACGCCACAGCTGGAGGAGGATGTGGGGTCAAAGCCGGGAGGGTGAAGATGAGCAATATTAAAGAATGTTCGCAGGGAACCATGGGACTGTCTAGGGGTACAGGGTAGCCATTTGGGAACTGCCGCCTTTTAGGTGAAATGAGCCCCATTGGCATGGCTGCGGCCCTTACTCCACCAGCAATACAGCCGTTCCGGGGCCCAGGGTGGAGTTAGTGACTTTAACCTAGCTTTAACCAGGTTGTGGGGTTTTTCTAGGCAATTTTGCTGTGAACATAAAACTACTTGAAAAACTAAAAGTCTTTTCTTTTTTTAACCAGTCTGAAATGCTGTGTGGAGCATGAATGGGACAGGGGCAACCCTGGAGAAAGAAAGCCCAGACAAGAGCCTACTGTTGCTACTTGCTGAGACAGAGAGCACAGAACAGGAGTGAATTTGGGGATTTGGGGAAGTGCGCAGCAAGTTCAGTTTCGGGGGAGGGGATGTGAAGTCTGAGTTTCCCAGAGCTGAAAGGAGTCCATGCCCAATACTTTTTTCATATAAGGACTAAGCACAGAAAAATCCCCCTCAGTGTGAATCCCTATAGCTCCGTAAACACACTCTTCATGGCCAAGGCCAGCGCAAGCCTGTTTGCATAAGCCATGTAGCGTGATGGTTGAGTTCACGGACTCCAGAGCCTTAGCTCTGCCACTTATTAGCTTGAACAAGCTATTTAACCTTTGTGCCTCAGTTTCTTTATCTGTAAAATGGTGAGCACAATCAGTACCTCCCTCACAAGGTTTCTGTTGATAAGGCAAGTCAGTATATATAAAGTAGTCAGGAAAGTAATGAACTATAAACACTACAGGACCATTTGCTATGGTCCTTGAAGAAAGTTTAGCAGATATATTTATTCATCCACTCCATTGTTCATTTATTCAACAAATGTGGAGTCTCCAATACCAGCAGTCAGAGATAAATCATACCCTAATTCTGTTCTCAAGAAGCTTAAACTACCAGATTAAAACATGCAGAATTTTACATTTTCAACCCCAATCTGAAGAGCAACTTCAATTAACTGATAGCAAATGTTATTACTGGAATATATGCATCACCAGGAAAAAAAACCTTCAAATACTTCTAAAGTCAAAGTCATGTGTTTATCTTGCTTCATATATATAATTCGTCCTTTTATGTAACTATCGTTAGGTGATATATTTTATTTCATATATGTTTTATATATATAAGTGTCATACATATAAATGTATATATATACAAATACATCATCTTGATTTGCTTTTTTAAAAAAATTTTTTATGTTTTTTATTTATTTTTGAGAGACAGAGACAGCACGAGCAGGGGAGGGTCAGAGAGAGAGGGAGACACAGAATCCGAAGCAGGCTCCAGGCTCTGAGCTGTCAGCACAGAGCCCGACATGGGGCTCAAACCCATGAACCGCGAGATCATGACCTGAGCCGAAGCTGGACACTTAACCGACCGAGCCACCCAGGCGCCCCTTGTTTTGCTTTTAAAAAGTAAAAGTAGGGGCACCTGGGTGGCTTGGTCAGTTAAGCGTTTGACTCTTGATTTCAGTTCAGGTCATGATCTCATGGTACATGAGTTGGAGCCTCACATCGGGCTCTCTGCTGTCAGCGCAGAGCCTGCTTCAGATCCTGTCTCCCTCTCTCTCTGACCCTCCTCTGCTCTCTCTGTCTTACAAATAATAAACATATTTTAAATAAAAAAATAAACATAAAAAGTAAAAGTATTTGAAGAAGGATAGCCAATGCTAGAGAACCAGGCATCACATAAAACCAGTGTATGCTAGGCCACATCAGCATGGTGTGGTGTGGTGGTCGGAGCACAGAGTCTGGAACAAGCCTTCCTGAGTTTAAATCCAGCTCTCCAACTCACTAGCTGTGGGACCTAGTTGCACCAGTTGTGCAAATGAGGCCTCTTTGTGCCTCAGTTTGTCTTTTGTAAAATGGAATATAATAGCACCTTACTGAGTGGTTGTGTGGCTTAAATGAGTTAATAAAAATGAAGCACTTGGAATAGTTAGAACCAATAGTGTTAGCTCGTATTATCATGGAGAAATGTTCCACCAAATTTTTTGTACTTATTTATTTTGTGCTTTTTTATTTTTAAGCCCAACTTAGCATTCAAGTGATTTTACAAACTCTGTACTATGCACCCTCAGCAAAGGACAATGCTAGATTTTACACGAGATAAGTTGGTACAGGCCTTTCTCATTAGATAAGGGCTGTTAGGGATTGTTCAGTCACTGGTCTGAAGCTTGAACCTGCCACCAGAGGGCGCCAACAATGGGTTTCTGACAAAGCTGTGCAAAGGTGAAGGTCAGGAATATAGAAACAGATCAATTTACACCAGAATTACTTCTGGGTCTATTCCAGCCAGACTAAAACAGGATTCTCTTTACATTAAAAACTCTTTTATATATTTATTTATGAGAAATATCTGAGAAAGAGACATAGGGACAGAGAGAGACACAGTGAAAGCAGGGAAGGGGCAGAGGAGACAGAATCTGAAGCAGGCCCCAGGCTCTGAGCTGTGAGCAGAGCCCCAGGCAGGGCTCGAACTCATGAATTGTGAGAACATGACCTGAGCAGATGTGGGATGCTTAACCGGCAGGTGCCCCTTGGTTTCTTTTTTACATTTAAAGATCTGCTTTTGGCAATTTAGCGACCCCTGGTTTGGAAAACTTTACAACTTAAATGATAGACAATATTTGAGTTTTAAGCCATATACCCCACACTGAGCTTGTTCCAAGTCTCTTTTCCTTCCTCACAGACAGTGAGCTGGGTTCACAAGCCACCAAGAGTGGGCCCTGCCAACTCGGCAAGGAAAGTTAGTATATTAATACTGTACGTCCTTTCCCCAGTGCATTAGAGGATTTCATGTTTGAATTACCATCCACATTACTCAGGTATATGTAAAACTAATAACCAACTGGGTGGCTCAGTCGGTTATTATTGTACCTAATAATTGCAGACTCTGCTGAGCTGCTCTTTAAGTCTATCTCCACTGTAACACTGTGGTTCCCCATTTATAGCCTGTTTTGCAATAAATTATCTTTTGTAATTTCCCAAAGTCTCTGGGTTTTTTTTAACGTTTTATTTATTTTTTGAGAGAGAGAGAGAGCAGGGGTAGGGCAGAAAGAGAGGGGGACAGAGGATCCTAACTGGGCTCTGTGCTGACAGCACCGAGCCCAATGTAGGGCCTGAACTCACAAACCATGAGTGAATCTGAGTAAAGATAGACACTCAATCAAGCCACCCAGGCGCCCCCAAAGTCTCTGTTTTTAATTAATCTTTTTAAAACCCATTTCAGGGGTGCCTGAGTGGCTCATTCGATTAAGCAGCCACCTTCAGTTCAGGTCATGATCTCGCAGTTGGTGGGTTCGAGCCCCGTGTCGGGCTCTGTGCTGACAGCTAGCTCAGAGCCTGGAGCCTGCTTTGGATTCTGTGTCTCCCTCTCTCTCTGACTCTCCTCTGCTCGCACTCTCTCAAAAAAAATAAACATTAAAAATTTCAAATAGATGCATTTTTGTGTTTAAATTTTATTCATTTATACACAGTTCAGTCTTTTCATCTTTTTGGCAGCTTTGTAATAACATTTTAGATCCATGTTGTATGTCATTATCCACACAGTATTATTATTTGGCATTTTAAAAAGTGAACTGTTCAATGACACTGAATTTTTTGTATTGTTTGGGAAATCATTTGAGGAAAAGGTAACTATTATACACCTGGATGGAATAGAAATTGAGATATTAGAATTGTCCAAAAATTTGTTCCAGTTCACTCTCTGTAAGAGCTCAAATCTGAACAGTTCATGCGGCCTACACATCCGGCTCTATTTCCTCTCAGGCTTGTCTACTGCTTCACTGTCTCCTGTCTTCTTTCTCATTCTGTTCTGCACCAGCCCTCGACCAGGCCAGACACGCCACCGTCTTGGGGCTTCTATGAGGCTGGGGCGTCTTCCGTCTTTGCTCTTTCCCCGGATGTCACTTCCTACCTCAAACACCACCTTCAGTGTGTTCTCCCCGGACCACCCTGTATGATGTGAAATACCTCCAGCATCCTTGCTCCTCCATCCCCTGCCATCTTTTCCCACACTTATCACCTCAATCACGTTGTGTCATTCTCTCTACTTTTTATGTATTGTCTGTCTCCCCCTCCTGGAATATAAGCTCCACAAGAGCAAGGGTTTTTGTCTGCTTTGCCCCAATAGGCATCCGTGAGGCCTAGAACAGTGCCTGGCACATATGATGTTCAATAAGTGTTTTTTAAACTAACAGAAAAGTATTAAGAATATTAAAATGGCCTGGGTCACATCTCTCTACCATTTAAAATTGTGAGGATTGCATCCATCGCCCATTTGCATTTTTAGCTAAAACAATGTTTGCACATAGTCATCAGCCTTTAAATGGTGCTTAGATTTTGTTTATTTATTTCTTTTGAGAGGGAGAGAGAACACGAGCAGGCTGGGAAGGGCAGATCCAAGCAGGATCTGCACTGTCCATGGGGCTCGATCCCACAAACCCCATGAGATCGTGACCTGAGCAGAAAACCAAGAGTCAAATAGACTGAACCACCCAGGCTTCCCAAAAGGTGCTTATTTTGAAACAGAAAATAACTAGATCCTCAAATCAGTCCCCTTCTGGCATGATCATACAGCCATATCTTCTGGAAAAATTCCCTCACCCAGAGCCTGAGGATCCCCCATCCCTGAAATCCGCACATAACGGCTTCCCTTTTCATGTGCAGAGTGGATCCTTCAGGCTAGGACTCTTCCGTCCCCAAGCCTGCCCCTGAGCCTCTCGTGATAACATGCAGTGTGTCCACAATGGGAGGGAGGACTAGAGAGGCCACAAAGCCCCTAAGAATCCAAAAACCGCTTTCACTTTTCTCTATGTGTTTCTGTAATACAATCAAGAGAAATCTGTCTCTCAAGGCCCCAAATGAAGTGCAAGAATGGTGATGGTCTGTCACCATGGCCCCCAATTTCTTCCCCAAGGAGAGTAATAAAAAATAACCAGAGACATCGAAAATACCAACCATAAAAGAAAAAATTGATAACTTACACTTCATTAAAACTAAAAACTTTTGCTCTTCAAAAGATACCATTAAGTAAGTAAAGACAAATCACAAGCCAGGAGAAAATATTTGTAAATCATATAATTGAAATGATTTGTATCCAGAGTATATATTTTTTTAGTCTTACAACTTAGTAAGATGACAAACAATCCATTTAAAAACAAATGGGCAGGGCGCCTGGGTGGCTCATGGTTGAGCATACAACTTCAGCTCAGGTTATGATCTCATAGTTCATGAGTTCAAGCCCCACATCAGGCTCACTGCTGTCAGTAGGGAGCCCACTTCCGGTCCTCTGTCTCCCTGTCTATGCACCTCCCCTGCTTACTCTCTCTCAAAAATAAATAAACATTTAAAAAATAATAAAATAATAAAATAAAAACAAATGTGCAAAGATGTAAATAGATATTTCACTATGGATAGCAAATAAACACATGAAAAGATATTCAGTGTCGCTGGTCATTAAGAAAATGCAAATCAAAACCGTAACAAGATACCACCACACCCCCAGCATAAAGGCTTTAATAAAAATAAGCAGATAGCACATGTTGGTGAGGATATGAAGAAATGAAAATGTGAAATGGTACAGCCACTTTGGAAAACAATTTGACAGTTTCTTAAAAGTTAAACACATACTTAGCAAATGATGCAGCAATTACACTCCCTGGTATCCAACCAAACGAAGGGAAAACGTATGTCCACACAATGACTCTCATAAGCAAATGTTCATAAGACCAAAAACTAGAAACTTAAATGTCCATCACCTGGCAAATGGATAAACAAAATGATACATCACAGAGTGGAATCAGAGCCAGCTTCATGGGAATGTAGCCTTCTGCCAAGAGGTGGAACAGTAAAGCTGATACCTGGGTAGCACATGGTATTAAATTTTTTTGAGCCATTGAACAAGAGAGGTACTCTATAGGCCAGTCTCTGTCTTAATGACTCTCGCAATTTTTGTGATATTGGAATAAGAAAGAATCAAGAACAATCTCAGTAGTAAGCAGAATTCTAAGATGGCCCATGGGGAATCCCAGCTCCCACAAGGTCATGCCCTATATAATCTCCTTCCCTTGACTGTAAGTAGGACCTGTGACTTTCTGCCAGCCAACAGAATATGACAAAGATAAAGATATTTTACAGATGTAATTAGGGTTCCACACAATTGATTTTGAGTTAATTAATCAAAAGGGAGGTTACTAAGGGTGGACCTGACAAAATCAGGTGATGTCCCTCCCTGAGGTCCAAGGATCCTCTTTGCTGGCTTGATAAAGTAAGCTGCCATGTTGAGGAAATCCACATGTCAAAGCACTGTGAGGGGTCTTTAAGATCTGAGGGCAGCCTTCAGCTGAAAGACAGCAAAATGCTAGAGTCCTCAGAAAGCTGGAAGGAAGTTAATTTTGCCAATAACATAGATGAGCTTAGAAGCAGACACTTCTCCAGGTGAGAATGCAGTCCAGCCAACATCTTGACTGCAGCCTCGTGAGATCGTCAGCAGAGGATGCAGCTAAGCTTTGCCAACCTCCCAACTCACTGAAATTGGGAAATACTAAATGTGTGCTGTTTATGGTAAGTCATTACACAGAGAGAACTATGCTCCTGCCTGTACACTTGAACACCATACACTTTGTGTGATGCCACCCAGCGGAGGGATCCTTAACTTCGTCCAGAGCTATGACAGATTATTACATCTAATAAAACCATCTGAGCTGCTGTGCTCATGGCAGCAGACTGAAAGTGTGGCAACTGTGTTTACTGAGCTGAAAATCAGCATCCATTGTCTGATGACTGCAAATGACTTTACAGGAGAAATGGAACTGAGTCTCAACTCAGTTTTGTCACATGGACATCAGAATAGGTGGTTAAATGGTCAAGAGTGGCTAAAATTAACAATTCAGGAAACAACAGATGCTGGTGAGGATGTGGAGAAAGGGGAACCTTCTTGCACTGTTGGTGGGAATGCAAACTGGTGCAGCCGCTCTGGAAAACAGTATGGAGGTTCCTCAAAAAATTAAAAATAGAACTACCCTACAACCCAGCAATTGCACTACTAGGTATTTATCCAGGGGATATAGGTGTGCTTTTTCGAAGGGGCACATACACCCCATTGTTTATAGAAGCACTATCGACAATGACCAAAGTATGGAAAGACACCAAGTGTCCATCAACTGATGAATGGATAAAGAAGATGTGGTTTATATATACAATGGAGTATTACTTGAGAAAGAATGAAATCCTGCCATTTGCAACAACGCGGATGGAACTGGAGGGTATTATGCTGAGTGAAATAATTCAGAAAGAAAAAGACAGATATCCTATGTTTTCACTCATGTGTGGAACTTGAGAAATTTAACAGAAGACCATGGAGGAAGGGAAGGGGAAAAAATAGTTTCATACAGAGAGGGAGGCAAACCATAAGAGATTCTTAAATACAGAGAACAAACAGGGTTGGGGGTGGGCAGAGAAAAGAGGAAAATGGGTGATGGGCATTGAGGAGGGCACTTGTTGGGATGAGCACTGGGTGTTGTATGTAAGTGATGAATCACGAGAATCTACCCAAAACCAAGAGTGCACAGTATACACTGTATGTTAGACAACCTGACAATAAATTACATTTTTTAAAAAAAAAAAGAATAGGCATTAATAAAGGGACACAAACACAGTTTAAAAATTAAAAAGAATAGGTAGTTAAAGATGGGAAGATATATGAAAGGGCCTAGAACAATATCTGGCACACAATAGGTGCTCAATAAATGTTACTTTATTCCTTACCCATATAAAGACTCCTCGGCCTAATTCAAAGTGTGAGTATGCATTTTAGTACTGGCCTTCTACAGGCAATAGATTCAGCCTCATTTTCACATCTAGGGGAGGAAGGCCCCCCAGGAGGCCAGGTACCACAAGCTGGTGACTCCCTGAAGCTCTTATTACACCATCAAATAAGCCTTATAATATGCAGGTGGGCTCGTTTGCACTGTCCTCTCCTACATTAAACAGCAGTAAGTGACCAAGAGCTACCAGTTGCAGCTCAAACTTATGACAGAGAATTCTAAATCCTTCTCTCGCACACACCAAAGCCGTCTTAAGACAGCTCCTTGAAGAAGCTGTTCTAACAGAGAACCACCAGGCGGCGTCATGCTATCAAAGAAACAGTGATCCCTCTCCTCAGAGGGGATTACTTGGAATTCATTTTCAAGTGTCAAGGACCTTTTCCAAGTCCCTTAAGGTAGGGACAGAGCTAGTCCTCAAGGAAACCTGTGGCCTCCTGGGGGAATCTCTAGATACAGCAGAAAGTTCAGGAACTGAAGAAAAAAAACTGCACTGGCAGTTAGTAAGGCGAGCTCTGAACTTTTGACTAGAGTCTAGTGAAGGCAGGATGGCTGGGGTCTCTCGGTCCTCCAGCAGGTAAGCCTCTCTTACTACTCACCACAGATTTACAGTAACTTGCAGCACCTCAAGAGGTGAAAGGATTTCTACTGAAAACAAAGAGAACGCATCTCAGCATTCAGTATCACGATACTGGTCTCTTTCCTGCTCTGCCTTCCCATCCCCTCCCCAGTCCTCTTCCTCTGCTCCTGCTTCTTCACCAGATCTGGTCGGCCCCTCCCCACGTGTCAAGATCCAGCCAGTTCCAGCGTAAATAGCACTGCCTCTTAGCTTTCCCTGACTCTCCACACCTGGACGAATGAACGCTCTCTCATCAGAATTCCCTTCCCTGTTTGTTCCTCTAAGACATCTCCCAACGTGTTGTATTATAATTATTTGTTTATTCATCTACCTTCCAAGTAGACCCAAGGACAGGGACCGTGATTTATTTATCTTTGCAGCCTCCTGGTTGATCCCAGGGTCTGGCAAAAATAAGCATCACCCGAATTAAAATTAAACTTAATTACACCCATTCCCATCACTGCAAATTTATGAAATAAATACTTCCTAAAGGAGCCTCGAGGTTTCACAAATAGTAGAGATGTTTTTTTCAAAGTTCCCATCTAAGCTAAGATACAAATTTATTTCCAAAGTTCCCCCATGATACTCTTGAGTGTAAAGTATAGTCCACTTTATAGGGCTGGTTTTTATTTCACGAGATGTGTTACTGAGAGGAACTTCATTAACAATATTTTGAAAGGTGATTGTATGACAAGATCTGGGACCTAGGCACAGAACGGACAATGAGGGAACTGAGATCAGATGGGGGAAAAAAGCATGCGTTCCATCAGAGTGAGTGGCTAGTCTGTCAGGGACATTGCGGAGAACAGGGATGGGATGCTGGAGCAGATGATCACCAAGGCGTCACCCAGCCCTCAGACCTTTAGAACTCCAGGATATCAGAGGTATGCTCATCCAAGACACTGGCCAGCCGCCAAAGACCCCAGAAGGTCTCCCTGGGGAGCATTGTGTTTCCCGTGCACTGGAAAGAATAAAAACATCCTGCCCCTTGTTAATTACAATGATCTTGTCTTGATGGCTTTAAGAGATAAGTGGTGCTGAATGAAATAAAACCTTGCTAACTAGGGAGCTTTAAAAGTGGACACAAGATGCCTCGTTAGCGCAGTAGGTAGCGCGTCAGTCTCATAAAAGTGGACATAAGGCCAGAGGACAAGGGCCCTGGGAGGACTAAAGTCATTTGTGCTTAAGTGTTGAAAATTGTCTAGAATCTTGTTTGGATGGGCACGATCTAGGACTATACTCAAAAGCATCATGGAAATTGTAAAAATGCAAAAGAAATCCACAAAGGAAATACCATGTACACTTTGTTAAGAATCCTCACCCTGTGAACTAGCTGATGGCTTGTTAATTACTTTATTTAATATGCCATAGTTCCCTAATCATCTACTTCTGCTATTCTAGCCTTGCTTTTTCAGATTTATATTGGATTGATTACATCTGCTGTTTCACATATAAAACTTACTGACTTTACAAACGAATGATGAGTAAGTGTACTTCAGGCTCATTTTCTTTTTTTTTTAACAATAAGGATTTTTTCCTTAATTTTTGTAACTCACATGATGTGCAGATTAAAATGGTGCTTTGCTGATTTTGACAATGAAAATAGTAAGAATAAACCTTGAGGAGCCCTTATTGTGTGTTTATATAGGTTCCCTTATTAAACCGTCTCAGCAAGCATACAAGGTAGGTAAAGTTCTTACCCCTATTTTATAGGTGAGAAAACTGAGGCACAAAAAGAGAATTTTGAGAGACTTCAATAAACTGCTTGATAAACCACCAGATAGGTTGAGATCAGATTCATTAGCACAACTTCCCCTTCTACGTGTCTGACCTTTGATGAATATTAGCCAAGACACTAGATGTGCTGAAAGCCCTGCATTTCTAAAGTCTCTGTGTGGCTGTGCCAATCAGCTCTCTCCTGTGCTGTAGGGAAAAAGCCTTGAGAACTTGTTTGACCAAATATCTAGGTTTATTTTCATACCTAATCCTCTTTGGATTAGACCAGGGAGAGGACAGGACTCACGGAATGAAGAGTCCTAGACGGAGGCAACATGCTCTCCTTTCCCAACATCTACACACACATCCTAATCTGAAAAAAGCCTGTCTTCACTTTTGAGCATATCATTTGTGTATAAAAATCTTAGGAGACTGTGACGTATCTTAACAGCATATAATCCATAAAATAAAACACAGTCTTGAATTTAAATTTGAGCCATCTTTTAAAATATGCATTATCTTCTTTTTGTTGTTGACTCTGAAGACTGACTTCAGTATAGGTACATCTCAAGAGGAAACAACCAAGTGGACTCTGGGGAATTAGAGCTTGGGAAAAGCCAGAATAGAAACGGGGTGTTCTAACAGAAGTAGGTAGACGATCCTGGGTGCCCAGCTTGGGGGTGGGGGTGGGGGTTCTAAGATCAGTAGATATTTGCTTCAAATTCACTTTAACCAGCTCCCACTTCCCTTTGCTTCCCCGGACAGAACTTCAATGTTCTGACGCCAGCATTTCTTTATCTAATAGTGCCATCTGGGGATTATGTGCCTCCGCTGTCATAATGTAGATCACTGGAGTCTGGACTTCCCCTCCATGCAATGTAGGATTGATGTAATGTTGGCACACGTCCGCAAAGGCTCTCCATCCTGCTCGCTGGGGAAGATATGCATCTAGGGGCCCAAGCTGTCAGAAGTGTCCAGCTCCATCTGGGACCTCCAGTGATTATGGGTCTGTTTTTTACCTCTAATTAACAATTCTAAAGTTTTCAAATTTGCACAAAAGCACTTATGTGGAACAGGCAAGTGGCCCCAGCAGGAGTCAGCTGGCTTTATGCCACTGATCCTGGAAGAAGCTGCCTGACCCAACTCCTGTCTGATTTTATGTTCTATGATGTTCTATTTTCTTTCTTCCTCTACATCCCACTCAGTGTCTGTCCACCACCAAAGTACGCCTCTTTCAGATATCCCCAAACCAAATCAAAGGACTGCCGGCACCCTGCAGAACAAGCTAAACAAATACAGCAGCATCTTTTCTTTTACATTCCCAACGGACGTTTCTGTCTTTTGAAATTTAATGTTGACTTTCAAGGCCAGAGAAAGTGGGGATTAGAAAGGAACAATTCTTACATGTTGAGTAGCAGCACAATATAATCGTATGACATAACTGGCTACAAATCGCAGCCCCTATCGCTTACCAGCTCGTGTCTTCATTAGCTGAGAATCCAGACTACTCCTCCTTCACAGGGTTGTGGGGAGGATAAAATCAGGAAGTTCTGGACTCTGTAAAAAGACTAGACGTGGGGATTGCATGAGGAGACAGAGACTGGCTTGGGTCCATCCTTGTGGATGGACCCTCAGAGCCTAGAAGAGAGCTGGGCACATAGCACAGGCAACACGCATAGAGCATTAGCAGGTGCAGTCTTCTGTGATAACACATTAACTCATGTCGTCTTCAGCATGCTATGAGCAAGAACAATTACTATTCCCGTTTTAAAGGCAAAGAAATTGAGTATTAGAAAGTTAAGTAATTTGCTCAAGATCAGATAGTTGGTAAGTAGCAAAGTAGGGATTTAGATTCAACATACTAGATCCCTCTTTCTTGCTTTATTTTTCTCCATAGCATATGTCATCATCCAATATTACACATAGGTTTGTGCACGTGTGTATCCATACATCTATGTATATGTATATGATGTATATTACAAACCTATTTATTTGTTTACCATCTATCTCCCTCATTAGGATTTAAATTCCATAAAGACAGGAACTTCTGCCGGTCTCATTGCATTTTTATTTCCAATGCCTATAACAGTAAGCTCATAGCAAGTAAGTGCTCAGTTAATAGTTAATAAATTAATGAATGAATGAATGAATCTAGCCCA
>PJEM01008219.1:0-85492 GCA_004023845.1 Helogale parvula
AGGAGGTGCGGAGACCTGGGGGCCTTAATCAAAGTCACGATGGGCAGCCGCCTTCGGCACCATCTCGTGGCCTGCCTGCCAGCCTTCATGGAGGCAGAATCCAGGTTTTATTTACTACCGTGTTTCCATTCCTGGCAGGTGGCCCCTAGCAGGTGCTGTCAGCACTGCCTCTCTTCCATTCCTTCCATCAGGCCGTCTTTTCTCACCTCTGCTCCCCCCGCCACCCCACTTTACATGGCCAATTCAGCGAGGGAAGGAATGTCTTCCTATGAAATACGCTTTCCTGATTCAATCAGAGTTGGCTTTGGGGTCGCAGTGGGTTCTGTGGCATCCTTACTATGTTTGCTCCTTCCATTAAGCTAGAGATGATTATAAAAAAGATCTCTGCTCCCCTCCCCCCATCATTCGGTTCCTCAGACTAGAACTCACTAAAATACCCCCTAACACAGTCAATGAATCTGCTTAAATAGCTAGCTCATGCCCACCGACTGGTGGGCACAGCAGTCCCCCCTAAACTCCTCTCATTGAAATATAATTTTGCTGGGGCACCTGGATGGCTCGGTCAGTTAAGCATCTGACTCTCGGTTTTGGTTCAGATCTCACGGTTTGTAAGATCAAGCCTCGCATCGGGCACTATGCTGACAGCGCAGAGCCTGCTTGGGATTCTCTCTCTCCCTCTCTCTCTCTCTGCTCCTCCCCTGCTCTCATGCATACATGCGCTCGTGCGCTCTCTCTCTCTCTCTCTCTCTCTCTCTCTCTCAAAGTAGCTAAATAAACTTAAAAAAAGAAATATAATTTTGCTTATGGAGTTAAGGGGAAAGACCCCAGTGCTAAAACCCCGGTGATTCATGAGCACCTGTTTTCCGTCACATCTTACATTAAATCTCTGTATTTGTGTATGAGAATAAAACAGCCTTAAATATCTATTAAATGGTATGAAAGATCACAACCTAATGCTGCAACACAATTTCTCCTGGTACCTTGGGGGGAAATAATTTATTATTTTTTTTTTACATAACTCATAAAAATGGGGAAATGATTTAATGTGCAGAGTAGAACTAAATTGTTTTCAAAGTGGCCAACTTTCTCAATTTTTAAAACTACACCGGGCTCTCTAGAAGGGTTCCAATATCCTTTGATGCTCTGGAAAGATTCTGGTGAATGTCACTGACTCTGGCTTGGGCTCTGGCCTCTCCACGCTTCCCCGTGAAGCTTCCGTCGCATCTGGACCCAGGAGGGGATTGTCAGGCCTGGGGTCTGGCCCCAAACACGTACCCAGGTGGTTGTGGGATTTCCAATTCCTCCAGGAAATCATCTTGCCTCCACTCAGGGACCAAGTTTCACGGAAACACTTCCAAAGTCCCCAACATTAAATTTGGCTTTGGTTAGCATTTTGAGTCATTTTCTTTCTTTTTTTTCTTTCTTTCTGTCTTTCTGTCTTTCTTTCTCTTTTTTCCTTCCTTCCTTCCTTCTTCCTTCCTTCCTTCCTTCCTTTCAAGTTTATTTATTTATTTTGAGAGAGAAGGAAAGAGAGAGAGCAGAAGTGGGGCTGAGAGAGAGGAAAAGAGAAAATCGCAAGCAGGCTCCACACTTTCAGCACAGAGCCCAACACGAGTTGCGATCCCATGAACTGTGAGATCATGACCTGAGCCGAAGCCAAGAGTCAGATACCTCACGGACTGAGTCACCTGGGTGCCCCTTGAGCCAACTTCTAAGAGCTCTCCGGGGAATAATGAGGGCATATATGCAAAATGCGTAGCAGGCAGCCATAGCTAAATACTACCTTGTAAGAGTGTGATTCGTGTGTTTTTACCCTAAAGGTTCTTTGTGTTCTTAAATAGCCTAGCGACATAGGAACCATTGTTATCCCCATTTTACAGATGAGGAAACTGAGGCTCTGAACCTCGATGTAGTACTGCCTCTCTAGAAGACTCTCAAACACCTGGAGTCATTCTTGTTACCTGCATATTCCGTGTGAGTGTGGCAAAGTCGCATCTGGTGAGGCACAGAGAAACACCCGAGTGTGATACATCCCGCAGACTCACTGGCTCTGCACTCTTTACACTGGGTTTTCCACGGGGTGAGATCCATGATTTTCCTCTGAGTTGGGTGCATGGAGTGAAGAATAAAGGAGTTCCATGCTAAGTTGAGCTTGAGAGATTTTCCAAATCTTGGACCAAAGGTTCTGAGAACGTTTTTAGGAAGGAAATGTGTTTAGTTGGGTTTAAAGAAATGCTTTTCGGGGCATCTGGGTGGCTCAGTCAGTGAAGCATTTGGTTCTTGATTTTGGCTCAGGTCGTGATCTCACGGTTCGTGAGTTCCAGCCCCGTGTCCCTCTCTGTGCTGACAGCGTGGAGCCTGCTTGGGATTCCCTCTCTCCGTCTCTCTCTGTACCTCCCCCACTCATGTGTCTCTATCTCTCTCCAAATAAATAAACTTCAAAAAAGAATGGGGCGCCTGGGTGGCTCAGTCGGGTAAGCATCTAACTTTGGCTCAGATCATGATCTCATGGTCCATGAGTTTGAGCCCCGCATCGGGCTCTGGGCTGACAGCTCAGAGCCTGGAGCCTGCTTCAGATTCTGCGTCTCTCTCTCTCTGTCCCTTCCTTGCTCGCACTCTGTCTCTATCTTTCAAAAATAAAGAAACATAAAAAATAAATAAATAAATGTTTCTCAAACTTAGTTGAGTATAGAACCCCTTGACTTAGCAGCCTATCAGCTGCCTTAGTCTTCCGTGGGCCAGGGTTCCACAGACCTTACATTGGGAAACATGGCTGTGTCCGGATGTGAGGGATGCTTCTCTTCAGGGAGGGCAAGAGAACTTCTCACCCTTCCAGAGTCTTCCAGAATGATGACGGATTTCTTCCACACTGGGACACCCCGAAGATACGTTAAGCTTCTCAAAACAATAGCAACAATAGTAAAATCGACTTTCCCATCAGCCCAGTTGAGCCTTCCTCACAATTGTGCTGTGATTGAGGCTCTTCCTGCCCAAACCCTTCCCTCTCCGTGTCCTTTCGGACAGACCAGACCTTCGTTTGGGTACAAACGCCCTCCTGTCCACTCCTGCTCCTTCCTCGGAATCCTTCACGGACACCGCCCTGGACAGATGACTTGCACCTCGAACCCTGTAGCTGGGCTACTTTTCCGAGGATCCTAGTGCAGAGGCCAGCAGATCCCTGGCTTCCACTGCGATGTCAGACCCTGATGGCCGCGTTCCAGGATGAGCTCCTGCTGCTGGTCTAGAGCTGGCAATGGCCGGGGGGCCAAATCCGGGCTCTTGCCTGGTTTTGCACATAAAATTTTATTTTATTTAAAAATTTTTTTATGTCTTTATTTTATTTTGAGAGAGAGAGAGACAGAGGCTGAGCAGGGGAGGGGCAGAGAGAGAGGGAGACACAGAATCTGAATCAGGCTCCAGGCTCTGAGCTGTCAGCACAGCTCAAACCCATGGACTGCGAGATCGTGACTTGAGCCGAAGTCAGAGGCTTAACCGCCTGAGCCACCCAGGCGCCCTCATATAATTTTAGCATATAGAAGAGGCTGAACAGAGAGCGTATGGTCCGCAAAGCCTAAAATATCTACCATCTGGCCCTTTAGAGAAAAGTTTTGCCGAGAGGCGGTCTAGCATAACGTATCTTGTTCTTTCAACGGTGTTTGGGCAAATAGCACGTCCCCAGCTCTTGGTGCCTATGCATCCCTTTGAGAAACAAGGAATCTGAGAAATGAGGGTGATGGCTCATGGGACAAATGATTGTCGTGTGCCTCAGCGCTGCTCAAGGACTGATGTTCAAATACTGAACCGGATCCCAACCGCCAGCCGCATCTATGCTGGCCGCACCCGCCCCGAGATGCACCAGCCTCCGGCTCCCGGCTCTCCAGGCACTTACTCTAATCTCGAACGGTTTTGTTTTGTTGGCCGAAGCCTGGCCCAGTAATTCAGAATATAAAAGGCAGAGCGACCCGGTCAACTGCAACCTTGAGAAGCTTCAGAAGGAGAGAAATCTGGTTCTCATTTGCACCTCCTCTTGCAGCCAGAGGCAGCTCAAGGGGCCAGGCCACTCCTGCAAAGAGCCTTACTCTTGTGAGTCCCTTCCAGCACAGGGGGCATCTTACTCTCTGGTGGAGATGGTGCTCGTGGACCCCTAAGACCTTGGCCATGGTGGGCGTGGAGCACCGGCAAGGGTGAGGGTTGGGTGAGAGAGGGGATGGGTTCCCAGGGCCAATGGGGTCACAGCAATACAGCTGATGCATTTGCCCTCTGAACAAATCACACATCCTGCCAAGTCGCCAGGCCGTAACGCCTGTGGAGGGAGGTTTTCATTCCATTCTTTATTTCGTTTTTTTTTTTAAGTTGATTTATGTATTTGGAGAGAGCGCGAGTTCAGAGAAGGGGCAGACAGAGAGGGAGAGAGAGAATCCCAAGCAGGCCCTGCACTGTCTGCCCAGAGCCTGATGTGGGGCTCGAACTCAAGAAATGCGAGATCATGACCTGAGCCAAAGCCGGACACTTAACCGCTTTAGCCACCCCGGCACCCCTGTTTGGCAATTCACACGACATTCTAGCGAGGGAGAAGGTATGATCACCGTTCCACAGATGAGGAAACCAAGATTCGGAGAGGCAAGCCCTCACTCCCTCGGTGCCCAGCCCCCGTTCTGCCCAGGCTGCCCGGGTTTATGGTATGAAAGCCCCTTTGACTCACCACCACTCCCTGCTTCCTTGGTAACTTCAATGGCTTCCAGACTTTCTCCCTGTCACGTGATTGCTGGAATCCTGAGGAGCCTTGAATGTTGAAACTATCACCAAACCGAAGAGTCCAACGTCACCCCAGGAACCATAGTGACAACACTATGAATGACAACACTAGCAGAGCCGCTAGTGAGTTCTGACGATGCCCCAGACTGCTCGCGCCGATTTTCTTCCCTTCCCATTCATTCAATTCTCATGAGGTCCCCAGGGAGGGGCAATTCATATTCTTAGTTTACACGATTCAGAGACCTACTCGCGGCCCCTGGACTTGTGAACGGCGGGCTGGGACCAACGGCGAGTGTGTTTGATGCTATGACCAGAGCATGTCAACTGCCCCGCTTCCTGCCTCTCTCTGGAATGTTCCCCTTTTGTCTGCATCTCTCGCCAGAGCGTTGAGCCCCCTTTCGACAATCCGCTGTTTCCTCCACCCCGAATCCCCCCTCCTGCTGCTCACGGCCACGTCCAGATTCTCTGCCCTCTGTGGAGACGCCACACAGGCACATGTCCCTCTGGGCATTTGCCCACTCTGTTTTCCGAGTCATCTGGGCTTAGCATGCCTTGGGGGTGTTGGAAATAAAAGTGGAGGAAGCAGAGGGTCCCTGGGGAGCAGAGAAGGGGATGTTATTAACTACAGGCTTTTCTAGGGGAGCCCGTGGTAACTATTATGAGCCAGGAGGTCAAGTACCCTAAGCCTGGGACATCTGGTCAGCAGCTCAGCTCACTGCTCGCAATTTGTGGCCGGATTTTTTTCTTTTCCTCCTCTTACATGGAAAAACAACATGATCTCTGACTAGAGTTTTTAAAGGACGAATGATAGAGTAGCACATACAACTGTGTCAAACGGATGCACGACCTTCTTGGACACCCCGCAAGTGGGTGGGGGGGACTTGGGGGGCATTTAACTGGTCCTCGTCTCCTGCAGAATTTCTGCCTGCCCCGCCAGTGGTGGGAAGAAGAAGGGTCTGAGTCAGACTTCTGACCTCCATCTCCTGCCTCCCGGGGAGGCAGGGTTTCCGGAACTCTGGGATTCCAACTCCTAGAGTTGTGGGTTCTTGACCAAGCAGCTTTGTGTCTCTGGGCCCCCTTTTAGCGGGTGATAGAGGGGACATAACGGCAGGGCCCGTGCAGGACAGCTGTGAGGTCTGAAAGAGACAAAAGGAGAAAAAATGATACAATTTTGGTGCTAGTAGATTCTCAGTAAGTGGTAGTGATCCTGTGAATGTAGATTTTGGAGTAAGAACCCAGCTTTGGTGGCATCCCATGGAACATTTGCTGTTCACCCTAGTCCTGGAAGAGGGTTTTTCTACAAATCAAGGATTTAGTATTTGCAAAATTAAAAAAAATGTTTTTATTTATTTTTGAGAGAGAGAGAGAGAGATTGAATCCCAAGCAGGCTCCTTGCTGTCAGCGCAGAGCAGGGTTCTGGGCTCGAACTCTCGAACCTGGAGATCACAACCTGAGTCAAAATCAACTGTCAGGATCTCAGCTCGCTGAGCCACCCAGCCGTGTTTAATGGCTGTTCAGCATTTCAGTGTAAGGTTCCCGATCTCTTTTTAATGACCACCTTTGGGTTGAGACATAGGTTGTCCCCATTTCTCTGGCTGTTATGGACAATGTGGCGATAAAACAGAATCTGCATCTTCTACATGAAAAAAGACTCAGTTACACCTTCTGGAGAGTTCTACAGTGCTGTCTCCGCCTAAAATCCCAAGCCGTCCTTGCCCACCGGCAGCAGGAACGGCTGCTCTGGCGTCTCTTTCTCCTGGGGATACTGGGTGACTTTCGGAATAACTCTGGGGTGTGGAGGGGCCGTGTGGGTAACTCGGGGCCTTCTACTAAGTACCTGGGGCCCTGATTTTCGTCTTCCTGCTCTCTACCCAGGGGTCCTGCATGAGCAAAGGCATCACCTGATGCCACGGGAGGAAACCAGGCTCCCGTAGAGGTTAAGAAATTTCCTGAAGGTCACTCAACAGGATGTGAACACTCAATACCTTAATTTCTAGGGTGTGTTAGCCAAGCGTCTTGAACGGAAAAGGTTGACTCAAAGAAGAACATGAGAACGAAGGGTAATGGCCGTAGTCTCCCCCCTTTACACACACACGGAAAGAGGAAAAGAAAAAAATGTACACTCTGGCCCATCCAGGCCACCACGATTTCCCCTGTTGGGGTGGAGCCGAATTCAACCTTTCGGCTTGTTTGCCGTGTCCGCCAATTTCCTCCTTTCGCAGAAACAAATCGAGATGTCTCTTGAACTCGTGTTTCCTCGCACTTCGCTCACCTCTCTGTTTAACATCTTCCATATGTGCACTAACCTAGCGGGACGCCGGCTCCCCCGCTTCCCGCGATATCCGATGCCTGGGTATTGTTCTCGAGCGTTTCGGCCTCGGCGGAATGAAAAGTCTCTCTCTTTTCCGTCTGCCCTTTCATAAACGGGGGCGTTTCTTGGGAATCTCATTTCCTTTGTGGGGGAGTCCAATTCCTCCGTTATTAGGGCACGTGGAGTGCCAGCGCCTTGCTTCTGGGCCCCTGACATCTGCGTGTCTGCGCCGCTAGGAGGGAGAAAGGCCTGCGGGGGCCGAGGTTCTGCTCATCGATATCAATCGGGGGCTGATGGTTCCGGTGGTTTGCAGGTGGTTCATGGCTGAAAGAACATCGGAGGTGGTTTCACAGGTTTCAGGTCGGGACACGGGGCCCCGAGAGGTCTCACGGCTTGCCCAAGGTCACACAGCTTGTTAGGAGCACTTAACAGACATTCTGAGCCACCAGGGGGAAAGGAAAAAACTTGACTTCAGGGGCGCCTGGGCGGCTCAGTCAGTGAAGCGTCCGGCTCTGGCTCAGGTCATGATCTCACAGTTTGTGGGTTCAAGCCCCAAATCGGGCTCTGTGCTGACAGCTGGGAGCCTGGAGCCTGCTTCATGTTCTGTGTCTCCCTCTCTCTCTGCCCCTCCCCTGCTCACGCTCTGTCTCTCTCTCCTTCAAATATAAATAAACAATAAAAAAAATTTTTTTTAAACCTAACTTCTCCCCACCTCTGTGAGGGAGCCAATGAGAAGAGAATGAAATTCACCCCCAAATTCTTGGCATTGATTCGAATAACTATAGGCCCAACCCGGATTATTTATAATTTCTTCTTTTTATTTTTTTTTACATGTTTATTTACTTTTGAGAAAGACAGAGACAGACTGCAAGTGGAGGAGGGTCAGAGAGAAAAGGAGATGCAGATCTGAAGCAGGCACCAGGATCTGAGCTATCAGCACAGAGCCCGACATGGGGCTTGAACTCACAGACTGTGAGATCATGACCAAAGCTGATGCCAGATGCTTAGCCCACTGAGCCACCCAGGCGCCCCTGATTGTTTATAATTTCTTAGCTGTCACTTACCAGCTTGGTGCTGCCTGTCGTGAACAGCTTATGGTGGAAACATATATCGACATTAGCATCTCTGACACGTATTTATTTTAAAACAAGTAAAGAGCAACTTAAAATCAATAAGCATAATTTTTAACATTTGGAGTTAAAAATAAACTATGGTTATATTATTTATGGAATTGGGCAGCAGCGAATTGAATATTTACATTATTAAAAGTCCCACCCTCCTAGTCTGTAATAGGCATGAAGCATTTATTTGGAAAATAATAATATTGATAATGACACAGAGAGCTCATGCTTGCTGAACCTCCCCCCACAGACCCCAGGGGTCTGAGGACCAGATTCCTGATCTGAGTGGCCCCTGCAGCCACCACCTCCGAGATCACCAAGGGTCCTCTTCCCAGGTCCCTGGTTCGCTCGTCTTTGTATTCAACTCTCCCTGTTTAAAAAATTTTTTAACGTTTTTAATTTATTTTTGAGAGACAGAGAGAGACAGTGCGAGCAGGGGAGGGTCAGAGAGAGAGAGGAAGACACAGAATCGGAAGCAGGCTCCAGGCTCTGAGCTGTCAGCACAGAGCCAGATGCGGGGCTCGAACCCATGAACTGTAAGATCATGACCTGAGCCAGAGTCGGACACTTAACCGACTAGGTCACCCAGGCGCCCCTCACTCTCCCTGTTTAAAGAACTGGTGATTTCTGTCTCCCGATTGAACTCTGACCGATGAAGCTGGTGATCATAAAAATCCCACATAAGTGTAATTATAAGCGGTAGTTGAATCCTTACGGAAGACTCGGGGTGCCATGAGGGCATAGATGGGAGCACCGGGGTCAGGGAAAGCAGCGCTGAAGAAGGAGAGAGAGTGAGCAGAGGAAGGCAAGGAACAGTGTTCTGAGTCAAGGAACAGCATGGACGAGAGCAGAAAGAGAACGAGGCGCACTGGCCTCACCGGTCAGGGGCTCAGGTCCATGAGTGCGAGGCTGGCTGGTCAAGGCGGGGGAGAGAGGTCAGTGGCCTGTGGATAGCGAGCGAGGTGGGCCCCGGAGCTTGGGAGAGCGGGCAGGCCAAGTTATCATGAGGTCGTAGTGGAAGGAAAACGGGTAAAGCCTGAGGGCTCCAGGCACGATCCTCCGCACTGGGAGAGAGCGCAGCCCGAGAGGGTGTGTGTGTGACCCTCCCGGCACAACCCAGGGAGGACTCACAGCGTCTCACGCGTTAAGAGCCACATGTGGCCAGTAGCTGTCACGCTGAACGGCGCACAGTCAAGAGCGAGACCACCTCGGCTCAAAGTGCAACCCTGCCCCTAATTAGCTGCTTAACCGAACTCCTGTGCAGTCTGTTTTCTCCTCTGCAAAGTGGAAATAACAGTAGGACGCACTCAATGATACTATGGAGAGAACAGAATAAGTCAATATATTTAAAAAGCCCAGGACACACTGTAACAATTAGACTCGTAAAGATTTTAAAACAACCGTTACCCTGGCGAAGGCAGAGAATCGATGGGACGGGCCGGGAGCGGTGACAGGGAGCTGGGGAGACATGGGGTGCTGGTCTCTTCTCCCTAGAAAGGATCTGGGGACTGGAGGGAAGGTGTTCTCCGAACTGAGGCTGGGGTCTTGTCGTTACACCCCGGACCCCAGGGGGATCACAGCATCTTGGGATAGTTTCAGAAACCTGGGGTCCTCTTCTGTCTCTGTCTCAGTCATTTTGGGGTGGAGGGGCCCTTTAGGGCAGACTCTGTGACTCCTACGAAGGGGAAACATGAACATTTCTGATTCTGGAAGGGAGGCTTGGGAGGAAGTGCTCTGGACCCCCAGAAGTGCGGTCGAGGGCTACTGGGATTCGGTCAGACCACATGGTCTTTACATTGTGCGCATCGTGCCAGCACGCCCGGCCTCGACGCAGCCACTCTGACCTGCTTCTGCGGGCGCCAGAGGGGCTCCTCTGTTCGACAAGGGGGGCAGCAGAGGCACTGAATGTCCTTCTAACCTGGGGTCACACACCCGTCCCCCGAGCTCTGGCCTGGAGACTTCAAGGAAAAACGTGGAATTCCCCGGGATTCAGAGAGAAAATAAACGCTCTCTCCTCCGACCCCCATCTGGACTCCCTCCTCCCACCCAAGAGGTGATAATTACTGAAGGCTTAACACCTCGCCTGTATCTTTATATCCCCAGTCCTGGGTGGGGGGTGAGGAGAATTCCTAACACACCACGGAGAACATTTGCCCTGGGGGTCCTGCAGGCTCCGAGGAAGTGCCTTGGGTGCTCACACTTCCTGGCTAGCTCAGAGGAGGTGGCCGTGAGGGCAGCCTACCTGGGACAGGGCCACGGGATCAAGACTCAGTCCACGCCATTAGGGTTTGGGAGGGCTTCTTGGAGGAGGTGGGCTTTTCTATTTTAAGTCTCCCAAATGCACACCTGCTTGTGCTTCCCCAGCTCTTAGGATGAAGATGGTTCTTTTCCCCCAGAAGTAGTAATGCTCAGCCTTGTCGGTTTCCTGCTGCCCCCTTAGACACCACCCGCTGCCCCACTTTGCTCTGGGCAACTGCCACACATACCTTTTTTCCATGTCACGGGCCTCAGGGCCTTTGCTTGTGCTATTCCTGACATTCTGACTCTGTTTTCTTTCCCTTCCTGATCTTCACCTCTGCATTTGATTTTAGGTCTCAGTTCAAATGTCACCTCTTTCATAAAGATTTTAAATAACCTTAATATTTACCAGGGTGGAGTAGTGAAATAAATTAGGTTACAAGGAGATGGTGGAACATGATGAAGTTTTATAAAAGAGGGAGAGGTTTTTTCCACATGAACAGGGGATGGTTTCCAAGCAAAAAGAGGAAGAAAGAAGAAAGGAAGAAAGAAAAGAAAGAAGGAAGTAGGAAAGGAAGGAAGAGAAAGAAAAAAGAAAGAAAGGAAAGGAAAGAAAGGAAAAGAAAGAAGGAAGGAAGGGAAAGAAAGAAAGAAAAAAGAAAAGAAAGAAAAAGAAAAAAGAAAGGAAGATGAGAAAGAGGGAAAGAGAGGGAGGGAGGAAGCAAGGAAGGAAGGAAGGAAGGAGGGGAGAAAGAAAAAGAGTAAAGGAAAAGAAAGAAAAACAGAATATAGTGCATATAGCCTACTATTGATGTCAAAATAGAAATATATTATAATATTTTATATATTATCTATATAATATATATGTTTTTTCTGCAATGAGCATAAACTAAAACACGACCCAGAGGCAGTATGAGGAAAGTCAGCCTAGAGGTTAATGCAGGGCTTCTGAGGCATTTTCCTTCCATTTAAATCCTGGTCTGTTGCTCCCTGCCTGTATGAGTTTGGGCACGTGAATTAACCGCTCTGTGCTTCTGTCCCTCCGTCAGTACAATGGCTGTGATGACAGTGTGCAGTTCCTATTATTTTTTGTCATTTTAAAAAAATATGGGGGGGGCGCCTGGGTGGCTAAGTCAGTTAAGTACCAACTTCAGCTCAGGTCATGATCTCGAGGTTCGTGAGTTCGAGCCCCACCCTGGGCTCTGTGCTGAAAGCTCGGAGCCTGGAGCCTGCTTCAGATTCTGTGTCTCCTCCTCTCTCTGCCCCTCCCCCACTCATACTCTGTCTCTGTCTCTCAAAAAAAAAATATTGGAACATGCAAGTATGTTACCTACTTAAAATATGTAAAGACTAAAGTAAACTAAATTTTAAAATATACATTATCATGGTGAAAATTATACATGTATATATATGTGTGTGTATATAATTTCATGTAAATTTTATATAATTTTCTGTGTACATTTCTTCTTATGTTTTTATTATTGAGACAGAGAGAAACAGAGCATGAGCGGAGGAGGGGCAGAGAGAGAGGGAGATACAGAATCCGAAGCAGGCTCCAGGTTCTGAGTTGTCAGCACAGAGTCCGACGCGGAGCTTGAACTCAGGGACCTGAGTTCGTGACCTGAGCCAAAGTCGGATGCCTAACCGACTCAGCCACCCAGGCATCCCTCTCTGTACATTTTTATAATAATATTTCCCACACATTTTAAACCTGCTTTGTCCCTTAATGTTTTAGAACTATAGAAAGGTTTTCAGGGTCACCTGGGTGGCTCAGTTGGTTAAACTTCTGACTCTTGGTTTCAGCTCAGGTCCTGATCTCACCGTTCATGGGATCAAGCCCCATGTCAGGGTCTGCGCTGAGAGAATAGAGCCCGCGTGGGATTCTCTCTCTATCGTCTCTCTCTCTGCCTCTCTCCTACTTCCATCCTCTCTCTCTAAATAAATAAATAAAAATTTAATATTATAAATATTTAAAATATATAAAACTTTACAAATAAAATTAAAAAGCTTTCAGGTATTCTGTGCCCCTTCCTTAGAGGCAATCAGTGTCTACCCCGAAATATTCTATGCATGTACTACTGAACACACACACTCACACACACACACACACACACACACACACACACACTCACGTGCGCCTGAGTGCACTCCTCCGCCCTGCCCTGGTCCCCGGTGGAAATGCTCCCTCCCCCAAGCCTGTAGCGTCAGCTGCTCTCATAGGGTCCTGTGGACACCGTGGGCACAGATGGCAGCCTGCCACGGGACACCCTGGACACCCCGGAGCTGTGAAATGTCAGGTGCCAAGAGCGAGTGCTCTAAATTCACCAGCGTGGCTGATGCTGTCTGATCGTTTTCCGTGATGAAGGACGTGGAAGGCTCCAGAAGAGTCAGCCCCGGCATGCTCTCACGGAGCCCCGGCCCCTCGCCCGAGCGCGCCCTGACTCAGTGTGACAAGTGGCTGCACAGCTTTGATTAATTAAATATTTCACCCCGAATTTGCGAAACATCGTCTCCGGCAAGTCCAAGTAACGCCTGGGACACTGGGCTAATTAGCTTAGCAGGTCCTCTGGCACTGATGTGTGTGGCTCACAGGCAGGCAGAAAACGCCGGTTTGGGAAGCGACAGGAAGGTTTGGGGCTTGGCAGACGTGCCCTTTTGTAGGGTACGAAGTGAAAGAATTCCTCCCAGGCGTCTTGAAAATATAGGAACTCTGTGGGTGGCAGCCTCACTATGTGCTAAGTAGTTTCCAAGCCTTACCATCTCATTTAATCCTATACATAAGGCAGCAATTAGGACGTTTTAGTTGCGAGGCCTAGAAAACCCAACTATGGTTGGTTTGTGCCAAAAAAAAAAAAAAAAAGCATGATTGCAAATTATGTGCTTGTCAATTATTATTGGCTTCTGGAATTGGAAAGTCCCGGCGTAAACTAGCTTCAGGAATGACCGAATCCAGGCCCCGGCTGTCGTTGGGCTGATTCCATCTCTCCTGCCTTGGCACCTTTCTCCTGCGGGGTCTCCCGTCAAGGTCACAGGGCGCAAATCTGACCCTTACTTCCTCCAAAGCTTTGAATCCCGGAGAGGCAGAGCAGAGTCTGTGTTAGAAGCCAGCATCTTGTGCTATCCCACTGTGTCTTAGAGAGAGAGTTATGTGTCCATGGCCAAGCCGACCACTGTGACCGGGGGGAAGAGGGTGTAGGTGAATCAGGGCCCCTTCTTGCCCGGCGGTGTGCAGAAAGGTCACCCCACCCAAACCACGCGGGTGAGCACCGGAAAGCGCTGTACCCGGCGCAGGTCGGACTGCTGCTTTCCAGACAGGGGAATGGGTATTGATAACAGATGTCTACAGCCGAGAGGCACTACAAGCCCCTCCCCCCCACCTTACCGTTGAGAAAAGTAAGACACAGGAAGGTTAAATGACTTGTCCAAAACAACATTAGGGTGTCTGCATTGATTTCAAGTTGGCTTCCCTTAGAGCCCGTGCCCTTGAAGGTGACCTCACACTGCCTTCCCGTCTGACCCGCTCGCAATGCCCGTCTGTTTCATCACCTCATTACCATCTTTTTGATCCATCATGTTCTCATCCGTGGGCCTTGATCTTTGGCTTTATACGAAGTACGATGCGTTTAAGCGGTGGAGACACCTTTCAGGAGAATGTACGATAGGAATCCTTACAAATGACCTGACATGGTCTTTTGTAAATGTTCTGAGTTTTTTTTTTTTATTAATTTACTTTTTTATGTTTATTTTTGAGAGGGAGACAGAGCGTGAGCAGGGGAGGGGCAGAGAGAGAGAGAGAGAGAGAGAGACATAGAATCCGTAGCAGGCTCCAGGCTCTGAGCGGTCAGCACAGAGCCCAACGCAGGGCTCAAACCCATGGACTGTGAGATCATGACCTGAGCCAAAGTCGGACACTTAACTGACTGAGCCACCCAGGCGCCCCTGTTCTGAGTTTTAAAAAATCCATTTGATTGATGTGATAAAGCGTTAATAAACGCATAATGATGACAGCCAGAAGATAGCAGGGCAGAGGTTCAAACCTAGTCAGTCTGACCCCAGGTCTCTGCAAAATATTGTCTCTCACCACATGGAGCTTGTGATTTCATTGGCATGGTTGCTCAGCATAAGGCGTAAAAAAGAGACCTAGAAATACAAAAATAAGTAAATCTTAGTGCCAGTGCTTTTGCCATGAGACGCCCAGGAGAGGCACCAGGGAATGGCAAGGAGATTTAGACTCACAGATCCTTGCAGTGAGAACGGTCCTGCAGAGCTCTGCAGAGCCCCTCCAGGGCAGGGCACAGGTCTCATTTGATGAGTGGCGGAAGAATCTGTTTGGAATCTATTTCCAGCCCACTGTGGTCCCCTCACCCCCGGCTCAGGGCCGTGGTGGGCGCCTTATGCCTGCTAGGTCTGTACTCATTGACCTTCCTCTAGACCTAGATGGTGACGTAAGATGTGCCGATGCAAGTGCCCTCCGTGACAATGTAGGGTTGAGACACAGGAACTGAAAGACACACACAAACGCTCACACACTTACCCACATGCGTACTCACTGACGGACTCGCCCTCTCTCAGTGGTTGGACCAAGGACGTGACTCTGGGCACTGTGGGGTGGCCCACGACGCCAGGAAAGACCTGGAGTCTATTTCCAGTTCAAGGGAGAGGAACGACAGTAGGCTGCAGAGAGGAGCAGAGACGGGGTGCACAAGGGCACCCCTGGGTCCCTGAGGGCCTTCTATTCTTTAAAAAATTTTTTGTTATGTTTTATTTATTTTTGAGAGAGAGACAGACAGCGTGAGCAGGGGAGGGTCAGAGAGAGAGGGAGACACAGAATCCGAAGCAGGCTCCAGGCTCTGAGCTGTCAGCACAGAGCCTGACGCGGGGCTCGAACTCACGAACTGTGAGATCATGACCTGAGCTGAAGTTGGCCGCTTAACCGACTGAGCCACCCAGGCGCCCCTTTCTTTTTCTTTTTCTTTTTAATTTTTTAAAATGTTAGATTTATTTTTGAGAGAGAGAGAGAGACAGTGAGGGCCTCCTATTCTATTCTTCCCTTGCACAGGCTCAGGTGCATTCCGAGCCTACAGCTCCCTAAAACTTCCTTAGAATATTTATTCTGCCGGAGCAACCTCAGCAGATTCCCATCCCTTCCAACCCCGTGAGTCTGACCCACCCAACCTGGCTCGGCCTTCAGTGCCCAACCTCTCTGCCTGGAGCTGGATCACATCTCCAGGACGGAGGGATGTTCAGGGAGGAATCCCTCCAGCCACAGACCTTCTCTCTAACCCTCAGACTCAGTTGCCACTGTGGTTTCAGACAGATCTGACCAACGGGGCCAGGCGGGACGTCTTCCCCACCCCGGGGCCCGAGGTCAGCGAAACCCAGGCCAGCAATTTCCCTCCGTCAGCAGCCCAATTGATCATTTTCTCAGGCTGCCTGAGCAACTCCGATTCCCGAGCCTCGGATGCTGGCAGTAGAAGTCTCTCTCTCCTTCTGCATGCCCTGGGGCCTTGTTAAGCCTCTCTCTTCAGCTCAAGGAGTCAATGTCCAGCCGAAGAAATGGCCCCATTTCATGATGCATCCGGAGGGAGGAGGGGTGTGAGGGGCAATATTCAAATCCCTGGTGTGGCCACCGGAGTCTTGCTGTCTCTCTTTAGGGTTGATAGTTAAAAATTCATGGTTATTTTCAAAGGAGAAAAAATGCTTAAACTCCTTTCCTATGTGCAAACGTTCCCTTTTTGATTCAAAATCAAACTTTTGTCTAGACAGGCGAGGGCTTTTTTTTTTTTTTTTAATTTTTGCTGACGTATCTTGCCAGCTCAGAAACCTTGAGGTTTTCCAAATGCAACGCCCCCGCCCCTTCCCGGCGCCCGCTGTCCGGTACCATGTGCCTTCCAAACACGTCCTCGGGGCAGCTCAGAGCAGACCCACTGGGTGGAGAAGACTGGGGTGGACACTGGCAGGTTCCGCCCTTGGCTTGGCCATCTTCCTTAACAAGTTATCTGCCCTGGCAGCCACGCTGACTCTCTTTGGCACCGTCGAGCCATATTTCAGTGTCTCAGGCAGCTAACGAAAGCCGCCCTCCTTGCCCGACAGTGGTTATTTTTTTCTTTCTGTCTTCCAAGGAATATGTGTTCATTGTAGAAAAATTAGTAATTGGATAAGCACTAAATAAAATAAATGCCCCATCTCATAATCTTATAATTCTGTTTTCTTCCTTTCTTTCTCATTGTCTACACACACACACACATTTTACCTATATATGCATCTCAAAAATTATCCCAAACCTTGGCAGCATAAGCAATATGAACTCATGATCTCACAGTTTCTGTGGTCTACCAGGAATTCAAGAGCAGCTTGTCCGAGCGGCTGTGGTGCAGGAGCTCTCGCTGTAGTCAGAAGCAGGCTGAGGCTGCGGTCTCATCTGAAGGCTTGACTGGAGCTGGAGGACGCGCTCTCAAGATAGCGCATGCACATGGCTGTTGAGTTGGTACTGGCCATTGGCAGGAGACCTCGGTTTCTCCCCAGCGGTTTCTTTCTTTCTTGTAGGGGCCTTAGGTGTCCTCACAATATGGCACTCGGCTTCTCCCAACGTGAGTAAGCCAAGACAGCCAAGCAGAAGCAGTGGTGACATTTTTGACTTACTCTTGATATCATCCTTTGTCACTTTGGCAATGTTCCGCTGGCCATGCAGACTGACCTTGATGCAATATGGGAGAAAACTGTCCAAGAGCAAGGAGGCAAGGATCATGAGAGACCATGTTGCTGGTTGGCTACCATTGTATAAATATACGACAACGTGGAATGTATACATTTTTTTAAAAACTGACATTGTAGTATGTATACCAACTCACTAGCCTTGGGAGTGGGTCACCTTGGCATCATTTTGCAGATCACTTAGGAGCAATGAAGCCTTTAGAATGAGATTACAGGGGCGTCCGGGTGGCTCAGTCACTTGAGTCTCAGACTTCAGCTCAGGTCATTATCTCACAGTTCATAGGTTCGAGCCCTGCATTGGGCTCTCTGCCGGCAGCTCAGAGCCTGGACCCTGCTTTGAGTTCTGTGTCTCCCTCTCTCTCTGCCCCTCCCCTGCTCATGCTCTATCTCTCTCTATCTCTCAAAAATAAATAAACTTAAAAAAAAATAGGATGAGATTACAGTCCCAACAACCTCCAACTGCAACTTCACGAGAAATTCCAAGCCAGGACTGACCAGCCAAGCCACTCGCAAATTTCTGCCCCACCGAAATTGTAAGATAATAAACTACTCTTATTTTTAAGCTGCTAAGTTTCCATGACTTGCTATTTTCAGGATCAGTATATTGTGATCATCTCTGACCATAAATAGGTAGAATTTTATAGCATCATTTTTAATGGGTCCCTACGGGGCGTGGTTAGCAATGTGTGTTTATGTGCGTGGCCATTTTAGGTGGCCCCAATAACTGGCCGACACTCAAGAATCAGGGTGGGCTGGGTTGGATAAGATAGCTATGAGAGATGATTGCTGCCCTCTGTATTTCCAGTTCTCTTCTTTAGAGCAGATGAGGCATTACACTTTCCCACACACCTGACGTTAATGGTGGGCATAGGACTTGCTCGGCTTGACGAATGTCAGAGGAAGGGATGAATATCACTTCCGAGTGGAAGTATTTAATCGCCAGTGCTCAGCTTTTGAGATGAGACTGGGACTTTTTGTTACCATTGCACAACATAGCTCATCCTGACTAATACAGGGTCCGGGACAGAAGGGGAGCCCGGGCGCCCTCAGGGCTGAACCAGGACACATCTGCTGCAGATCTATCCTGTGACCTTTCCCTGCTCTGCTCTGTGTCTCAGGGGATGGTCCCCTGGAAGCTGTAGCCATCAGCTTGTCCCATCACTTTGTTTCTGCTGCTGGGACTTGTGATGTTGCGGAGGGCGGGGGAGAAGGAGAGGTCACAGAGTTTTTTCTCCTCCATTTCTGGCCCAGCCACTAGCCTCAGGAGGACCTGCATCGTCTCTTTGTCTTCAGTGCCTTGCAGGGCCTGCCGTCATTCTCGCTCCCACCAGGAGACCCCAACCCTGGACCACGGCGGTAACATCTCCTCTTCTTCTGGTCCTCCAGCCTAGCAGTGGCGGTCACCCGTTGCTGTTGCTGGTCTCTGTTCCCCCACCCCAATCTTTCATCTCTTGGGGAACCAGTTTCCTGCATTAAATGCCCTGCGTTCCCATCCACAATCAGACCCTGACTGCTCCCGAGGGCCACTTCTGTGCCGGGGCCTGTAGAAACACATAGAAGAAACCCGGGAGGATGAGCCCAATCTGGGGCTGCCCTCTGAACCCACACTTCGGTGGAGAAGACAGACGTGCAGGGTGATTGGTCCAAGAAGGGGGCACCACAGAGTTGTGGGGGCTCTGAGATGGCCTTGGGGGTGTGGAAAGGCCTTCTTGAGTAAGAGGGTCTTCATGCTGAGGTCTGAGGGGTAAACAGGAGGTAGGCATGAGGGACGGTTGTGTCATCCCCAGGCTGGGAGGCGGGGGTCGGTGTCTGTGCCAAATGCCATGAGTGGCACCAGCCAGCAGGGCAGAGTTTGGCCACTCCCTTGGGCTCATTTGGTGTCCAGTGATGGATCACCACTGCACGTGGGTGATCTGGACTGAGCCACAGACGCTTCTTAGCAGCAGTTAGCCCTGCATCTGAGGTGGCAATGACTCCAGGAGAAGAATGTCCTAATTGTATTAGGTTCTTGGCTCCTTTGAGAAAATGCCTAGAGACCGTGGGGGAGACCGGCCAGAAAGCATCTGTCCATCCATCTTCTACTTCCTCACACGTGTCCCCAGCATCTGCTTAGAGCCCAGCACTGGGGTGGGAGGTGGTCCCACAGTCAAATAAGATATTCTCCTTTTTTTTTTTTTTTAAGAATCTGTCATCTGATGTGGGAAAGAGCGACTGTGGCAAAAATAAATACACTGTATTTTGCAAAATATGTAAGAAATGAACAAGAGGAGTGAGTGACTGCCTAAGTCATCAGGAAAGGTTTGTCAGAGGGAGCAACATGCAATTGGGTGTTGAGGGATGAGTAGGAGTTTGCTAGGGAGAGGATGATGACGCCTTCTGGGCAATGGAAATGACACCCAGAGAGAGAGAGCTGAGAATAACAATTTAAACAGTGTTAAACTATGTTACATACAGAGATTTGTGAGCTGAAACGGACGGTGCTCAAAGTAGAGGCTGGGGGTGTATAAGAAGGTGGAAGGGGAAAGTAGGGCCGGATCATGAATGGCCATCAGTACCGGGCAGAAGAATTTGGATCCAAATAGTTTTGGATCTTAGAACAGGAAACTACTGGGGTGCCTTGGTGACTCCCTTGGTTGAGCATCTGACTTCCGCTCAGGTCATGATCGCGTGGTTTGGGGGTTTGAACCCCACATCCGGCTCACTTCAGATCCCCCATCCCCTCTCTCTCTGTGCCTTCCCTGCTCATGCTCTTTCTTTCTCAAAACAAACAAAAAAAATATAGATGGATGGACTACTATATCCGGTCCATATTTTAGAGAGACCTATATCACTGTTTGCACAGAAAGGATTCATTTATCTACTCAGCAAGTATATATGAAGTGTCTACTGTGTGTCAGGCATCCCGCTAGGAGCTGGGAATAGCCGTGAACAAGACCGGTAAGCCATCTGTCCTTTCGAGTTTTGATCCACGTGTTTCGGTGTAGGAGACAGATAATATAATTTATATTTTATAGAATATATATTATACATAATCTCTAAATATAATAATACATAGTGTGTAATATTTATATATAAATATGAATGTTTATATATAACATATTTATATGTTTGAAGTTAATATATTTATTATATATTTATTGTATTACATAAATATAGCCATATAACATATAGAACTTTTAGTGGTGATGGGGTGCTAAGTGCTAGGGAGGAAAATAAACAGGGCGATGTGACCGTGAGTGCCGGGGACTGCTTAGAGAGTCGAGAGCCAGCCTAGGGGACCTGGGAATGGGGAGGGGATACCAGTAAGAAGCTCCTTTGAGACAAAGCTCCTTCCGGGGAAGGAGATGGGGCTGAATGAGGGACAGACTGGAATTAGTGGGAAATGGGGTGAATTATGTGGGGGGTGGGCCGGGGAAGACGATGCCCTCCCAGACGACCGTTCCCAACCTCCTCGCGTGAGGTGGGACCGGGGGATTGAGTTCTGTCCAACGGAATGCGGGCAGCGGGGCCGCGGGTCCCCCTAGTTCTGACCTCTTACGCCTCCCACAGAACCTTCCATGCCTTCCCGTGCTCTCCACCAGTGTCCAGGCAGAGGACTCAGATACCCTGAACAGGAGTTCTAAACTACCGCTGTTGTGGACCAAATAATTCTCGCTGTGGGGGACTGTCCTCTGTCGGGAAGGATAGTTACTAGCGTCCGGCCTCTACCACCAGATGCCCCATGTCTCTGCCTCCACTTCTGACAAGCCCAAACATCACCAAATGCTCCTGATGTCCCCGGAGGTTACCCTCTCGCCCTGGAAGATGGAGCCGGAGCTGCCCAGGTGGAGCGGAGCGCTGCCTGCTGAGCCACATGGCACCTGGCATGAATGACACGTACTGCACAGAGAGTTGGGGGTGGTGTGTTATGGCAGCTTAACCTACACTAAGACACCAGTCCCTTCTGGAGCTGGAGTTAGGGACCTCCGAACGGTCACACTTCGAAGCTGTGGAAAAGCCAGAACAGCCTAGAAAGAGTGAGATAAGAGGTGGGGGCCTGGACACTTCCATCTGCAGGACAAAGGAGGACGGGAGATTCCCTGGGGAGGCTGATGGCAGGACGTGACGGCCCAGCAGGGAAGGCTAGTAACAGAAACCTCTCTGGGTCATAGGCTATTAGGGGAGCCTTAAATCCAGAGACCTAAGAATCAGGTCAAATAAATAACAATTGACAGAGAACAAAGACATTCCAAGGTCAGGCTCTGGTTCCAGTCTTGGCACGTTCCTTGGTTCTGAGGCAAGCCTCTCGGCTCTCTGATCTTGGTATCTTCTTCCATGAAAGACTGTCCTTCCCCGGCCGGGCAGGATAAATGAAGCAAAATCTATAGAAAGCTTTCATCGGGCTCCGCCCCCCCCCCCCCCCCCGCCTTTCAGTCCAACCCTGGCCCCCACAGAAAGGTGTTGTATAAATAAGAAATACAGTCATTACACTGTGCTCTACAAGTGTTTGATAAGGATCAGAGGAAGCCTGGGACCCCTCGGGGCGCCGCAGTGGGGCAGCCGATTCTATCGTTGTGTTTCAAGAAAGGTTTGCAAAAGGAAGCCTGGTGGCAGAGGCTCCCTGGGATGGTTTTAAACACGAAGGAAATTCCCCATTTCCTGGTTGTAAGAAAATATGGGTGGGACGAGCCTCAAATGAGGTGATCAAGGGTCTGACTTTGATGTCAGCTGAGTGACAAGGATCTCCTCCGAGGCAGGAACACAATGTAATGTACTCGCCCCGCTTTTCCATGAAAAACAAGATCCCTGAAGGGGCCCTGAGCTGGAAAACAAAGACCCTGGCTTGCACGGCCTGGAGGAGGAAGGCCTGGGGGCTGTCCTTGGCCCGGGCTTGTGGGAAGTGAAGACACGAGGGCACGGGCCGAAGTGGCCGGTCCTCATGGCCCCGGGGCTGCTGCTGTGGCTGCTGAATTTAGCAAACACTGAAGGAGGGAGGCCTCCTCTGTGTCTGGACCTCAATCTGGCTCTGTCAATACAGAGAAAATAAGAAAACCCATAATCTGATGCAATAGTCAGAGCACTTGATTCTTTGATGCCTTTCTTCCTTCTTTCCTCTATTTTCCAACAGTGTTTATTGAGTGTCTATTTTGTGCCAGCCACTGCTGCCATATAGCAGTATGGCCCTGCCTTCCAGGAGGCCGGTGCATAGCCGTGAGGACGGAGCATCGTAAGAGCCACAAGATAAAGCGAGTCAAGGGTTATAATGAGGGAAGCAGGGAGAATTCTGAAGCATGGGAGGCTGGTGGGAAGACAGAGTTAGGCAGGAATCAAGAGAGCACAGGTCATGACTGACCTCATTCAGGAGTCAGGTTTCAGAGACCGAGGAGAGACTGAGGCTTCGCTGCGTTTTGAAGGGTGAGGAGGAGCGGTCGAGTAGGTGGTACGAGGAAAAGCATTTTAGGCAGAGGGAACAGTGCACAAGTCGATGGAGCCTTGAAAGTGCATGGTTTGTGGCCACGACAATTGGTTCAGGACTCCTGGGGAAGAAAGTTCAAGAGGCAATGGGCATAACAAGCCAGGAATGATCAACAGGGTCTTCTGGACCAAACTGTGAAATTCATTCCGAAGGTTACAGGGAGCCACTGAAGGATTGGAAGCAAGGAAGTGATGGGACCAGGCTTGGGTTTTTGGCAGGAGCATTCTGGTCCCTGGGTAGAGGGGAGCTGGGAAGGGTAATCCTGGAGAGAGGAGGCCAGTGATGACACCCCAAACAGCCCTGCGGGAGGGGTGAGTGGCTGGCAACAGGGAGCCAGAGTCCAAGGCCCGTCTACAAAGCTGCTGACTTCTTGCCTTGCCCCGAGGCTGGGTCACTGGGCTTCCGCTGTTGCCAGTGCCCTTGAAAACGTGCAGCCTGAGTCAGGTGGCCAGAGTCAGGGCCCCGGGGTTTACTGGAGGTGTGAGAATAGACCGGAGCAAAATCAAATCGGCTACCCCTTTCCCCAGCGAGAGCGTGCTATGGTTTTGCACACACACGGGGCCGTGAGCCTGCGCATTTCACACCAGGGAGTAAATCAGGTCAAAGAGGGACATTTAGCCTTCAGCTCCCAGACCGCCAGCTTGAGACTTAGACGCAAATCGTGTAGGTGAGGGGCCCAAGTCTCGATGACGAACAGATCTGACTTTTGTCTTTCAATAGCTGAGCCTCAGCTTTCCTTATCTGAAGAATGGACATAACACGCGGCGTGCAAGAATGTCCCCTCTACTGAGCTACTCTCAGATGTGTGCTGTCTTAAAAAATTATTTTGGGTTTTTGTTAAATTTTACTTTCTCTCATGGCACTTCTCAGTCTCTGCACGTCACCTTGGTTTTTGTTTTTGTTGTTGTTTTGTTTTGTTTTTTCTTAGCCAGTCTTAGTGTCAGGCAGATTGTGCATGACACTGGGTACCTTCCTCTGTTAACAGAGGGAAGCGTGGAGTTTGGTCAAAGCCTTTGCACTCCGTGTCAGCCAAGGTTTTCTAAAGACAAAACCAACGCGCGTGCGTGCACACCCGTGTGTGTGTGTGTGTGTGTGTGAGAAGGGATTTATTTTAAGCTGTTGGTTCAGGGAGCTGTGAGGGCTGGCAAGTCCGTCATCTGTAGGACAGTTCTGCAGGCTGGAAACTTCCTGGCAGGCACGGACACTGCAGGCTCGAGCAGTATTTGACACAAGCCAGTAGAAAGGGTGATGGAATTTTCAGAGGAACTGGGGACCCATGACCGGCCCCCAAACTTGCCCACCGGAAAGGCTTACATCCGTGCACTGGACACATGTTGGGATGTTCTCAGCCGCATCCAACTTGAAAACTTAAATACCTGCCCACACACACGGGAGAAATTCACACACACACACACACACACACACACACACACACACACACATATATATTCTTACTGTGGAATACTATATACCCATGAAAATGAAATGTTGCCCCAAGCAACTTCTTAGATAAATCACGCACACACAATAGAGAGGGAAGGTAAGCAGGCTGAAAAGAATAAAGCCCTGTAATTCTGTTTACTTAATGTTCAAAGGTACAAAGTAACCTATGGAGAAGGCGTCCGAACAGGGGCCACCTCTGGGAAGGGTGACGACCAGGAGGGGGTGGGGTGCGGCCATATGCCGTGGTCTCCATTACCATCTTGATGGTGGTTATGGGGATCCACCTGCTTTGTCAAAACCGCCTTCGGTTTGTATATTGTATTTCGATGATACGTTTATACAAAGGATACATTCTGTTGGAAAGCAAAACCAATCTGGGGGTCAGATAATGGCCCCCAGTCTGCTGGGTTGAAACGGGTTGGTCATCTTCCTCACTGCTGTCCATACTGCTCCATGCTCCTCCTCAACATGCACGGGGAAGGCCATGTCCACGTCACAGATGGGGAAACTGAGGCCTGACGTTCCTAGGCGTCCCTCCAAAGCTGTCGTCAGTGGGAGGGCTGATTATGCATGCCATTCCTGCAGTGTGTGTCTCTTCGCCAGGCTTCTGTTCTGATTGTTTGAGTATTTTGTCCGTGACAGTCTAGGTCTATGAAAACACATCTGGAGAAGACACGCAGTTTGATCACAGAATGAATTTCGTCCTTTTCCTTTGCTGAATCAGGGCGTCTGAACCTCATTCCCCTTGACATGTGGGGCGGGGCTCTTTGCTGAGAGGGTTAAGGGTGTGGAGCCCCGATTCCCGGTCTCTACTTCCTACCTGTAGCACTGTCACCCTCAGTGGTGACACAGAGATCCCCAGATACTGCCCTTTGTCCCCACAGGTGAGAGCCTCTGTGTTAGGAGGTGAGCTCCTAGAGACTCTGAATGAGGCCTTATCCATCTCTGTATCTGGAATCCAGTAGGTGCTTAATCATTCTTAGCTCTATAAAAAGGAAACGTCTGCACGCGGTGTGGGCTTGGTCTCCGGAAAGCTGGAGCGGATCTCCGTGCAAGGCCACACATGCGTGCAGGTGGCCGGGTCCAGGCACAGCGGCTGAGGTATGAAACATCCCTGGACCTTAGGCTCCTCCTCTAGAAGGAATTAAAGCAATGTCTAACTCTCGTGGGGTCGGCGTGGGAGTTGAGTGAATTCAGTTCAGGCGTCACTGGCTGAAGCAGAGGCTGAGACTCTTGTCCCAAAACAAAGGGACGGGTCAGTGCAGAGAAAGACGGAAGGCTGCATCCTTGAGGATGCTCCCTGATGCCCCGAGGGCCTCGGGAGGTGGAGGAGGGAACTGGGGTCCAGACATCCCAGGGAGTGTCAGCCAGGTCGGGAACGCACCCTTCCTCTGAACCTTGCTGAACACAAATGGGGGGAGGGGACAGATCCTAAGCAGTGGCCGGGCAGGAGGAGACTGACCCGAGAGGGGGCTGTGCTGGGGGTGTGTGGCTGTGAAGTGACATCTGTGGTTTATGGACACCCCGCACCCACCCTGCCTTCTTCTGGTCACAGCACCCCGATTTTCCCTCGGGAAGTACCCTCCCTCCCCACTTCCCGTCTGTGGAGTTCAAGGGGAATGGATTCGGTGCCTCTTCCCGATTTGACCAATCAGCACATTCCACGCCCTGGGACAGGTTCCGGGATGGTCATGTGACCCAAGGCAGTCCAGTGGGAGCACCCTATTATTGGGTCCCCTCATCCTCTGGGAAAAAAGGGCTCTCCTCCTCACTGGGGGTGCCTGACTGCTGAAACACCTATCCGGAGTCGCCAGTGGGCATCTTGCCACCTTGACGGATGGGCCTGCCTAAGAATGAAGCCAATCCAAGCAGGGCTGAGACCTGGAGAGGGGCTGGATTAAGCCAGTCTGAGTCGGTTTCTCTGTCAGGACTAGGGAGTCTCTATCCACAAGCTCCAACCTCCCCATCAGCACCTTGCTGGGTGAGGGCAAGGGAATGAGGAGGCCGGCAAAAAACATTCTAGGTCATTCTAGGTCATTCTAGGTTTCTTGCCACTGCCACTCTCCCTGCCTGGTAAGGACCCTGGTAAAAATGACCTTGAACTCTTCAGATACACAGGTCATTAGCAGGTGCATCTTGCATGGCACACCCCACTTTTGTCTCCCAGATCTCAGTTTTTCCTTCCACAAAATGGGTACGTGGTGCAGTGGTGCTAGGCAGCATGTTAATTTCCATTAATTACTTGTCTGTATCTACTCCTGACCTTCATGAAAACTTCACTCTTTTAATAGTGAAATAACCGCATTAGGCACCCGATACATAGTAAGCACCATGCCAAGTGCCTTGGCAACACTGTTACCTCCCTGAATTTTCAAGACACTCACCCTGTGAGGATGATACTGTGTTTACCCCCTTTCTGCCCGTGGGGTGGCTGGCCTGGGAAGGAAGGGCATGGCCAGGGTCACATGCGCTGTCACCTAGAGGTGAGCCGGGTGAGCTGGGACTAGACTTCTTCTGGTTTTCTTCCTTTTATTTACTCTTCACTTGATTTCTGATCTGGTGGCTTGATCCCATTTGATAGATACAGAAACTAAGGTTCAGTGAGGGGCAGGGAAGTTGCTCAAGCTACAGGGAGTGGAGGAGGAAGAGAAGGAGGAGGTGGGGGGAGGTGTTAATTGATATCCTGCCGGGAGCCCTGAACTAGGTCACAATCACACACACTGCAGCAGAGGGTGGTGCGAACATCATGTCCATTTTCCAGTTGGCTGCCACAGTCCATTCTCGCAAGCCCTGTCCTGTGCCCATCCTTCCAGAAATCGGAGCTGAAGCCTTCGGAGCCTCCTGGACCACACACCGTCCCATTATTTTGAAAGAAACTCGGGGAGGGGAGGGGGTGGGGAGATCGTGTCTTCATCCCAACGCCATTGTTCCCCACTCTGCAGCCCCTTCCGGTTCAGGTAAATAGAAGTGATTCTGTCATTGTTTGTCCCAAGTCCTAATGACTTTCGTCTTTGTGTCTCAGGAGCCAGACCTCAACCCTGGGAAGCTGGCCTGGGGCCTGAGAGGCACCAGCCGCCTCTGTGAACAATGGCCTTTGTTCTTCACACTTTCCCTATCAAAGCCTCCCAGCAGGGATGGCCTTCAGAGGCCGGGGGACGCTGTGATAATTCCCTGCCAGAGCTGGGGGGGGGGGCCAGGAAAGGAGGGGTCAGGTGTAACTTTGACCCAGTTCAACAACTCTGGGGTCCGCTGTCCTCCTGGGTTGGTAAGAATAAACCCTATGAATAGCGGGAGGTTAGCTCATCGTGCGTGGTGTAAATTGTTCTCTTGTTATGTTCTGGGCAGTAGCAAGTCTGGAAATGATATTGGTGGACAAAGAAATCCAAATAACAGCAGCGGTCATCTGACGGTGGTGGTGACGCTGGCTTGTATGTATCACGCCCTCACCATGTTCCGGGCACCCTGAACCTCGCAGTCCACTAGCATTTAATTCTGACACTGGCCCTGGAAAGCAAAACGATGATTATTACGCCTGTTTTTCAGATGGGGAAAACGGGGCACAGGGGGAATGATTTACTTGCCCAGGTTCACAGAGCTAGCCTTTGAACCCCCGTCTAGGTGTGTCCAGAGGCGACTCGGACTGTTGATGACTAGGCTCAGGTAGGTTTTTGTAAGAACGGATAAAGCAGGGAGCAGGCACACTGGGTTCTGATCTGGGCTGAGCCGCGTGACCTCGGGGCGATGGGTTCTAGTCTCTGAGCCCCTCTTCCCTAGTCTGTAACATGGGGTGCCCTCAAGCCCCCCTACCAGCCAGGGTCCCTGCAGGAAGTAGAGTCGACCCTGGATGACTCCCACTCTGAGAGTTCAATCTCGGGGTGGCTTACCGAGAGGAAGACAGGGGTCAGTGAACACATGGGGGGCGCTGGGGCAGCCTCCCTAGGTTGAAAGAGCTAGACACATGGGAAGGGGGTTTCAGGAGCCCCGATAGGAGCAGGGGTCGTTCCTAGCCGAATGGGCTTTCTGGCAGGACCTGCAGTTGGGAAAGGACATAGGTATCCCCGCCAATGACGTGGTCCCCGAGTGAGGGAGGAGGCAGAAGAAAGACCCCGGCCTCTCTGGCCTTTCTCTGGCCTGTGCTTCCCTTTCAATGATCTTGACCAGAAGCCATGGCTCGAGGGATGCTGGACATCTTGTCTACCAGAGTAGAGGTCCGCCTCTGCGACACAGAGCTGGGCGGAGAAGGGCAGTGAGGAGGCCGGGGCCCGTCTCCAGGGTGTCCGGGCAGAGGGCGCAGGGTGACTTAAGCCCGGGTCTGCGGCAGGCACTTGACAAATCCATTCAGTTTTGCGACCGGTCCAGGTGGTACGTGTCGGAAAGGTGTACGCTCTTCACAGGAAGCTTAAGGGGCGTTCTGGAGTCAGACAGTTTGGGTCCAAATCCTGCTGTCCTGCCTGCTAGGTCCCTGACCCCAGGGAATTTATTTAAACTCCTCGTGCCTCAGTTTCCTCATCTGTCCTACAAGTCGCACCTGGAGTTTGGGAAGTATTGAATGAGTTAAACGTTCTTCTTGGAAGAAATGTCTGGGTGCTGGTCAGTCCTCAGTAAATGCTGGCTCTTGTTATATTTCTAGATGCTTACTTTCAAGAAGGGCTGTCAGACAAATCATCTCAGAACAGAGTGATGTATTTTTGCAGTCTAAAAAGTAGCTATTGATTGGGGAGCAGAGACAGGAAGTCTGTTTCAATCAAGTGGGTCAAGGAAGACCTCTCTGAGGAGGTGATATGGGAGCTGAGCAGGATGAGGAAGAAGCCTCCAGGCCTGGAGAAGAATGGTCCAGGCAGCAGGGAGAGAAGGTGCAAAGGCCCTGGGGCAGAAACAACTTGGAATGTTCAGAGAACAGCAAGAAGACCATCGAGTCAGGAGGTGAGGTTAGAAGTTGAGGTCAGAGAGGTAGGCAGGGTCCATGAAGGGCAGCACAAGGAATTTGCATTTTCTTTTGGCCAGAGGTGAAGGTCTCGGAGGGGATTGGGCCCAGAAGGGACATGAACCTCATTGTGTTCATCTGGATCTTCCGAGAAGCTGATACCAAGAGGGATGACTGGTGCGAAGATTTCGTTAGCAGAAGTGCTTGTTTGAGAATAAAGAAAGCAAGCCGGAATGGGCAGGAGGAGCAGTTGGTCAGCCGGGCAGGTCTGCATCCCAGCGAGGAGACAAGAGACGGAAAGAGGGAGGGCCATATCCCTGGTCACCATCGAGGGAAGATTTGGAAAACCGCGAGGAGGCCTGGAGCCATCAGAGAAAGTTCACGTCTCCAGGAACTTTAGTACCTTAGTGTCCTTGCCGTTTTCAGACTTTGGCTGAAATGTGGTCCCCAGAGGCCGTGGCCTTGGGCGATGGTGGCTTCACCTCCAGATAGACAGACGTAGGGCAGCCTGGAGAGCCTGGTGGCAGAGCCTCTGGGTCTCCCTGGAGGTGTTGGTCCAAGACGAGTATTCTTAACGTTGCCCCCCTCCACCTTGGACCTGAACTTGGGCTGTGCCTGGAGGAACCGGTCAGGAAGGTGGGCCAGAGGCAAACCGATGACCCTTGAGGACTCCAGCCCCAAGCCTGACGCAGGGGGGCATGGGCAGGTGACCCCAGATGGAACTCGGTGGGAGGCCAGACAGAGGCGTGCGCCTCCCAGTGAGTCAGGCCTTGCCCGGCTCCATCCCTGCCTGCCCTCCTCTGACACCCCCTAAATCCCCTGTCTCCCCAGAGGAAGTCGGGCCTGTAGCCTGGCTTCCTGCAATTATACCATTTTTACAGCCCGGGCTTGATTTAGGTGTTACGCTCTTGCTAAGAATATGCCCTGACACTTGAAAGGGACCTTTATTATTGTCCTAATTTGTGAAGAATTAGTTGTTACTTTTTTTTCCCCTTTCCCTTCTCCCCTTTCTTCTCTGCAGGGTCAGGCCGGAGCCAGTGTTATTGTTGTTAAATTTAGATCGGGAACTATATTGGGCCCGGCCCGGTGTCCACAAGCTTTCACTTCTTAGAGCAGGAAGGAAGGCCCCAGCCGGGGGTGTCAGAGCGCCAAGAAGCTTCTCCGGAGACCTCAGGGGAGTGCGTTTAGGTGGAAACCACTGGAGGTGCGTAGGAGGGACCGGATTCAGGGAGCCTCTTTGCCTGGTGGCTGAACTGACAGACTTTCCCGACCTGCGTACCCTAGTGAGCTTGATCTGCCATAAGGGTGGGTTAGAGCGAGCAAGGTGGGGGCCGCACCGTGTGGGTTCAAACCTTGGCTCTGCCACTTTCTAGTCGACTGGTTTGGGACTATCAGTTTGGCTTCCCCACTATTTCAGTTTCCTCATCTGTGAAATGGGCACAATCTTTCTCCCAAGGCTACTGGTGGATTAAATAGACCAGCTCATGTAGAGTGTCTAGCGGAGTGTCCAACGCATGCATCCTGAATATGCCTTAGCTGATTTTTTAAATAATTTTTTTGAAGATTATTTTTATTTAGTTTGAGAGAGAAAGAGATAAAGAGCAAGCAGGGGAGGGGCGGAGAGAGGCAGACGGAATCCCAAGCAGGTTCCACAGTGTCAGCGCAGATCCCCTGCAGGGGCTCGATCTCAGGAACCCGTGAGATCATGACTTGAGCCGAGTTCAAGAGTCAGACGCTTAACCGACTGGGCCACCCAGCACCCTGACTTTGTCAGTCTTCTGAGTTCACTGTGAATGTGTAAGAAAGGACCCCGGAGTCCCCCACCTTCTAGATCGCTGACCTCTCCTTATGTCCTTAACTCATTGCCCTCGTCTCCTACAGAAGGGGTGTTATTTTTCCCTGTCACCCAGGAGACTGATGATTAAATGAGGTGATGTCCTGCACGTGGTGCGTGCATGTAACTATTTGCTGCTTTTTATTCTTTCCTGGTAGAAGCGTCCCAGTAAATTTATCCCAAGACATTTTCAGCTCTGCTGTCACTTACCAAATGGCTTTCCTGCCACTCTTTCAACACCCTAACCACACTCCTGCCTCTGTGCTTCTCGTTTCTAGAAACTCTCTTCCCGTTTTTATATCCTTCGATATCCACATGACTTCCTTCCTTACTTCCTTATAGTCTTAGCTCAAATTGCCACTTGGGTCATAATCAGCCTTCTATGACTGTCTCTCTCTTTTTTTTAAAAAAATTTTTAAACATTTATTCATTTTTGAGAGAGAGATAGAGTGCGAGAGGGGGAGGGGGCTGAGAGAGAGGGAGACACAGAATCGGAAGCAGGCTCCAGGCTCGGTGCTGTCAGCACAGAGCCCGATGCAGGGCTTGAACCCACGAGCGGTGAGATCATGACCTGAGCCGAAGTCGGACGCTTAACCGACTGGGCCACCCAGGCGCCCCTCTGACTGTCCTTTTAAGATTGCATCTCTTTCCAGCCGGCAATATAATCTGTCCTCATTTGAGTTTTCTGTATGGCAGTCACTGGCATTTGAAGACATCTGGTCTACCATACAGTTCATTAATTCATCTTGCTAATTGGTTCCCACCCCCCACCCGCCACCCGGCTACTAAAATGTGAACTCCTGAGGGCAGAGATTTGGATGGTTAGGTTTATGCTGTGTTCCCCAGTACACAATACACAGCAAATGTACAGGAGGTGTTTGTTGATTGACTGAATGAATGAAGATTGAAGAAACCATTGCTTTTGCCATAGGGAGCTCCTAGAAAGTTCTTGATCCTTCTCCAGTGGAAAAAACTAAAGGGCTCAGAGAGGTGGACGCACCTTTGAAGGTCACAAAGCTAATGACAGTGGACCTAGATAGCACTGGCTACATGCCAAGGACTGCACTAAGCCATTCAGATTTTCGGAGACGTGTCAGTTTCCCGGGGATACAGTTAATAAGGGCTCAGGGCGCCTGGGCGGCTCAGTCGATTCAGCATCCAACTCTCCATCTCAGCTCAGGTCACAAACTCAAGGTTCGTGAGTTTGAGTCCCTCCTCAGGCTCTGCACTGATAACACAGAGTCTGCTTGGGATTCTGTGTCTCCCTCTCTCTGCCCTGCTCCTGCTCGCTCTCTGTCTTTCTCTTTCAAAATGAATAATAGAAAAAAACCTTTAAAAATTGCTATAAACTGGTGGGTTAGATAACAGAAATTTATTCTGTCACAGTTCTGGAGGTGAGAAGCCCAAGATCAAGGTGCTGTGGGGCAGCGCTCTCTTTGCGGGCGCTGGGGAAGAATGTTCCCCAGGCTTCTTCCTTAGTTTCTGCTTCAGTCTTCACACAGTGCCCTTGGCAGAGTGTGCATATCCGTGTCAAAATTCCCCCTTTTTACAGGGACGCCACTTGCATTGGACTGGCCCCGGTTACCCCAATATGACCTCATCTTAATGAATTATATGTGCACCAACTCTGTTTCCAAATAAGTTCACATTCTGAGGTGTCGGGAGTTAGGACTTTCGCATAGGAAGTCTGGGGGAGCATCATTCATGACACAAGAAAAAATAGGTGCCTTGTCGTGGAGTGTTTGGCCCAAGATGAACACAGCTGGTAAGTGGTGGGACGGGGATTCGAACCCGGGTCAGCCTGGCTCCCCAGCCCGGACCCTGAACGTCAACACTGAAGGCAACAGGGGCGCTGAGTACTCAGAACCGCCCCTTGTGCCATCTTCTTGCTCCACGTTGACCTAGAGGGAGAGGAGGGAGGGTCGAAGGGGGAGGGGAATGGAGGGGCAGGCAGGTGGCTAGAATCTAAAGGCTTGGCTGTTCTTTAGCTCATGGACGAAAGGACCAAAGGGACGAGGGGAGGGTCCAGAGGTGACGCAGACTGGCAGGTGGGGCTCCCCTTCCCCTGCTCCATCTCCTCTCCCCCTTTCCCTGCCCGCCCCCTCCAGCTGGACCAATGGTAGAAGCCAGCTCTCCCCAGACTGGGGGTGAAGCTAAAGAAGGCTGTTGAGAAGGGCAGAAAACCGGTTCCTTTGAGGACTTTGTAGGTTTCCTCTGCATGGAAAGACCCCCCAATCCCTCTGGAGGGTGGGGGCGGGGCTGAGCGGAGATCTAAATATCAATCCCCCTTTTATATAACTCAGGAGCCCATCAATCACCTAGGGGGACCAAGGCACAAAGCGCTGGTGATGACTGAACCAGAGGCAGAGGAATGTCAGAAAAGATAGAGAGGGACTCCTGGGTGGCTCAGTCGGTTGAACTTCCGACTTCGGCTCAGGTCATGATCTCACGGTCTGTGAGTTGGAGCCCTGAGTTGGGATCTGTGCTGAGAGCCCAGAGCCTGGAGCCTACTTCAGATTCTGTGTCTCCCTCTCTCTTTCTCCCTCCCCTGCTCACACTTTGTCTTTCTCTCTCTCAAAAAAAATATATATAAACATTTAAAAAAAAGAGAGAAATGGTGCCTTCTTGCACAAACTACCTGCACAGCTCTGATGCCACAGGGAGCCTGGGACACAATGCCCCTCCCCAGATGTCCTGGTGGAAGGTGGCATGAAGACAGGCTAGTGGCTCAGGGAGCACGCTAGATTGGTTGGTAGAGGATATGCCTCTGGATTTTAATAAGTGTTTGCTTTAAACAAGACACGGCCCCTGAATTAGCACACTGAGGCTCAAAGAGAGGCAGCCAAGTCAGGATTTGAACCAGGCTGTCTGGCCGCAAAGCCCATGCCATTCACCCTCTGGAAGTCCCCTGGTGTTCTCTAAACGGCTTTCCTCTAAACAGAAGCCCAAAGTCCCCTCCTAGTATAAACGTGATTTGCATTTCGGGGATGTCCTCTGCTCTGTCTGCAGCCACCGCCCTACACAGGTCTCCTCTCTTTTGCCTTTAACGGACGAGCGGCATTTAAAAAAAAACAACACAGATCTGGACAGTGTCTCCCCAAAATTACAAATAGAATCATCATTACACAGGCTAGCAATTCTGTTTCTGGGGACATACACCCCAAGTTGGAGGCAGAGTGTTGAGCTGGTATTTGCAAACCCACGTTTATTGTAACATTATGAACAACAGCCAAAAGATAGAAGCAACCGGAGTGTCTGTCGGCAAAGGAATGGGTTAGCCAGACGCGGTCTCTACACTTAAGGTTCTTAATCAGCTTGAAAAAGGAGGGCAATTCTATACTTATGTCCCAACACGGAGGAGCCTTGAAGGACCTTATGCAAAGTGAAATAAGCTGGTCACAGAAAGGGAAATACTATACGATTCTTCTTCTATCAAGTACCGAGACTCATCAGAATCCTACAGACAGAAAGTAGAATGGTCATTGTCAGGGACCGGGGGAAGAGGAATTAAGGAGTTACTTTTTACTGGATGCAGTTTCAACTTTGCAAGATGAAAGTTCTAGAAAGGGATGGTAGTGATGGGGGCAAAGCTGTGAGGATGTGCAATGTCACTGAATTGTACATTTAAAAATGGTTAAGACCGAGGTACCTGGGTGGTTTGGTCGGTTGCGCGCCTTGGGCTCAGGTCGTGATCTCGCAGTTCATGGGTTCGAGCGCTGTGTTGGGCTCTGTGCTGACAGCTCAGAGCCCGGAGCCTACTTCCGATTCTGTGTCTCCCTCTCTCTCTGCCCTTCCCCCACTCACACTCTGTCTCTCTGTCTCTCTCAAAGATAAATAAACATTAAAAAATTTATTTTAAATGGTAAGATTGCCAATTGTATGTTACATGTATTTTGCCACAATCACAAATAATAATTTAAGGGGCACCTGGGTGGCTCAGTCGGTTAAGCTTCTGACTTCAGTTCAGGTCATGATCTCGTGGTTCATGAGTTCGAGCCCCACGTCAGGGTCTGTGCTGACAGCTCAGAGCTTGGAGCCTGCTTCCGATTCTGTGTCTTCCTCTCTCTCTGCCCCTCTGTTGCTTGCACTCTCTCTCTGAAAAAGAAACATTAAAAAAATAAAATAAAAAAGAATAGTAATCAAAATGAAACTCCACAGATCTGACTACATCAATTGGCTGCTAAATATTCACTTCAAGATTAAAATAAAGATCTTTGCCTTGGTCTCCAAGGTCCAGATGGGCTCTGCCTACCCCTCTTGGGTCTTCTCTTACAGTAAGGAAGTGAGATTTTATAATTTTCCGAGCCTGAAAGAAAGACAATAATCTGGTTTTAATCACTATGGAGCCCCCGAAACGCCTGAGCCCATCTCATCGTTTACACCCTTGTATCATCCTCTCCTTGCATATGTGGTCGGTCCTGGCACGTCCTTCTACAGAGAGGGAATAAAGCAGGGGGACGGAATGGCACTTCTGTGATGACGTTGCACACATTGGAGCTGCTCTCGACTAGCAGACCCTCTGCCTTGATGACTTCGAGGAAGCCTGCAGCCCTGGTGGGAAAACCCAAGTGGCAAAGAGCCAGGGCCAGCCTTTGAATGACACCCAGCAGGAAACGGGGCTCAAGGCTCCTGGTCCAACATGATGCAAGGCACCAAATTCTGCCAGCGACCACATAAACTGGGAGTATAGCTTTCACCCATTGAGTTTCAGATGAGACCCCCGCTCTGGCTGACACTTACCGCTGCCTGAAGCAGATGATTCGCCTAAACCAGGACTGGATTCCTGGTCCGCAGACCTGTGATGATTTGTTACACAGCACTAGCTGACTGATACAGCGCTGCTGGTGTGAGTCCAACCAAGATAATCCTGCTTTTTTTTTTCTTTTGTTTTTTAAAAATGTTCATATATTTTTGAGAGAGAGAGAGAGAGAGAAAGAGAGAGTGTGTGTGTGTGTCAGTGGGCAAGGGGAGAGATAGAGGGAGACACAGAATCCGAAGTAGGGTCCAGGCTCTGAGCCTGATACAGGGCTTGAACCCACAAACCCTGAGATCATGAGCTGAGCTGAAGTCAGATGCTTAACCACCTGGCGCCCCTAAACCTTCATGATCTAACCCACAGCTGGGCAAACTCTTCCTTGAAAGGTCAGATGGTAAATATTTTAGGCTTTGCAAGCCCCCTCAGCCTAGGTCACACCTCCGTCTTTCTGAAGTCCAAGCACCCATACATAATACGTAAGCAATGAGTGTGGTTGTGTGTGAATCAACCTTCGTGCGTGGATGCTGTTAAAAATTAGGATTTCACAGAACTGTCACCCTATCGTGAAATCTCCTCCTTTTATTGATTGCAACCACTTAAAAAGGCAAACACCATTTCTAGCTCGTGAACCATATGCAAATAGGTGGCGGGCTGGATCTGGCCCATCAGCTGTAGCTTGCAGACCCATCAGACTGGCTTTCTTCTGTTGGGAAAGTCATGTGTCTGGACAACTGGCCTAGCGTATGGACCTGAGGGCCTTTCCAGGCAGGCCTGGGGACCAGTCCGGAATCAGTGAGGGCTGGGATCCCAACCACTGAGGGTCTGAGGGCCCCCTTAGCCAGGCTTTGAGGCAGACACATCGGAAGCCAAAGACTTTGTGTTGAGAGAGAATGAGGCAAACCACCTGCCTTGGGATCCCACCACTGCCTCCTACCAGCCTAATAACTCTGTGCAAGTGGCCTTTCCCAGTCTCATTTTCCTCCTCTGTAAAATGGGGCTACTCATCAACCATCTTCCTGGGCCATCGTGCAACCTCGCAGACTAGACGAGCACCCATTGCGTAATTCCTGCAGTGTAGGAAGTCCTCAGGGAGTCTGATCCCGATCACGGTCATCCCCAAGTCCAGTGGACCCCTGAAGATGGGAAGAAAGGTTTCTGCCATGCTGGTCTGAGTCCTTGTGGCCCTGCTTTACCCTGTTCCTTGGGCTCTAGCTGGAAATGGAACCCCTGGAATTTCTCTCTGATTTCCCAGATAAAAACCTGGGTAATGACTGCCTTTGTCTCTTTACTGAGCCATTTCGGTGGCTGATGTTTAAATAACAGAGTCATCATCTGTTAGAAATACTGCCTCTCAGTTTCCATACCCCCCCCCTTCTCCAGAGTGGCCAATGGGGGCATCTCTCTGTCCCCCTCCCTCATTCCATTGGAGGGGGCGTGCCCCTCTCCCCCCACTTCCCTGGATGAGAGGCAGGGGAGGTCAGGGATCATTGAGAGGGCCTCCCTGGGGAAGGTGGAGGCAGGCTGGGGGAAAAGACCAAACCTGTAAGTCGGCCCACAACCCTGGAGAAAGCCTGCAACCTTGGCTCTGTCTTGATGGTCCTTTACCTGTGCCGGGTTTCCCCCACCAACATTGCTTCTCCCAACATTCCCACTTAACTTGCAGCTTTTTACTTTTTACTCTGACCTGGGCCAACAAATGAATTTCTCTGAGCCTCAGTTTTCTCGTCCGTTCAGTGGGTCCAGTAATAACTTGGAGAACCCATTTTGCCCAGAAAAAGCTTCCCCCTCCAGCAAATTCTCCTCCAAATCTTCCTCTGTTGTATCACCATCCTGCTCAATAACCTTCAATGGCTCCTTGCTACCATGGGAGTATAGTCTAAGTATCCTGCCCCCAAATTCAAGGCACCCCGTTCTGCATTCTGGACCTACTTTTTTGTATCTGAACCACCTGCTCTATCCAGATGATTTTCCCTGGTGCCCCAATGCACTGTGCACTTTTGGACCCCGGGCCTCTGCTCACAAGGTCCCCGGTGTGTGGAATGCCTTACCCCCTCTCCCCCAACTGCCATAACTCGCCCTACCAGTCCCATTTACTGGCTAGACTAGCCTTGAGCAAGCTCCTCTGTGTTTTGCATCAAACTTGACCTTGGTAAAGGAGGAATCCTGGCCGGCACAGTCAGAGGCTATATCCGGGGGTCACTAATGTTTAGTGCCTGCCGCAAGTAAGCTTGGATGAGCTGCCACTGCCCTTACTGGAGCTAAAACCCTGTTCTTTCTCCGTGAGATGCCACCTCCCCAACCACACAGGCTCAGTGTGATTCTTTGCGGCCTGGGGGTGGCCATGTTCCCAAAGTGCATGGACGCTTTCTCTCTGAGCACCGAGTGTCAGTCACAGCGTCTGGAACTCTCTGTAATCTGTCCTTCCCCTGCGTCTGCCAAGGCGCCTCTGCAGGACTCCTGTGCCATCGCCGAGGTTCAGACCCTGTGTTGCAAGTTCCTGAGGTCTATGCCGGAAAGCAGCGCCCTCAACCAGGAAGTTTCCTCAGTTAAGATTCCAGAACTGCTGTGAAGCTCAGAGAGGGTAAGTGCATTACCTAGGCTCACACAGCAAGCGAGGAACAGAGATGAGGCTGGACCTGAAATTTTCTCCCTCAAACACAAACACTTTGTTTTTTAAAAAAATGTTTGTTTAATGTCTTTATTTTATTTTGAGAGAGAGAGAGAGAGAAGGGGGGGAGGAGCAGACAGAGAGGGAGACACAGAATCCAAAGCAGGTGCCAGGCTCTGAGCTGTCAGCACAGAGCCTGATTCAGGGCCCAAACCTGTGGATCGCGAGATCATGACCTGAGCCGAAGTCAGACACTTAACCCAACTGAACCACCCAGGCGCCCCAGACACAAACGCTTTCAAATAGTTGGGTTTCCTGTGGCAGGAACCCCACTTTTTAGCAGAGCACGTGGCCGTCTGGCATCCATAGCTACATTGTTTGACTTCCCTTGCAGCCCAGATGTGATCAGAAGACAGTGCTCTGGCCAGTGAAATAAAAGCAGAACTAATGCGTGGGACGCCTAGCAAGACTGGTTAAAGGGGGCTGACCCAGCTGGGAGAAGCCTGGTTTGGTTCTCTGCTATCCTTCCTCCTTCTTTGGGGAGGCTACAACTAGAATGTGATGGCTGGAGCTCCAGCAGTCATTTTGAACCATGAAGCAACCATGAGACTAGAAAGTAGAGAAAGAAGAAAGAAAAAGAGAGAGAGAGAAGAGGGAAGGATGGTGGAAGAAAGGAAGGAAGGAAGGCAGGCATGCATTCCCTAGGGCCCTGATGTCCCCATTCACCTGCCATGTCCCCTTCGAACTGCTACCTTCCAACTTCTGTTAGATGCTAGAGAAATAAACTTCGACCTTGTGGACGCCACTGTCATGTTGGATTTCTGCTCCTTGCAGCCTTCTTCCTTCTATATCTGCCCCGATCCACACTGTTTTTGCGTGTTCTGTGGCATTCTGCACATCCCCTTCCTAACACCCATCACATTATTCTTTGAGCCACCCTCCTGATAATACGCAGCTCCGTGAAGGCAGGAACTGTGTCTTCCTTATGTGTCGTCATTCCCTCCCATGTGACAGAGGGCCAGGCTCGAGGGGGCACGGGTGCTCGTTTGTAGAATGAGCATGTATTCCGTGCGCTGAGCCCCTGCGGCAGGTCCCGGTCAGTTAACACAGGAAAGGAGCTCCGTGCTTTTCCTCCTCGGCCTCATGCGCCAATATTCACGCTCTCCAGTGGGTCCCCTTTGCCTGCAAAAGCCACGACTCTCAGGACGAGCCAGCCCCACCGGGGAGAACCAAATTCAAGACCCAGAAAACATGATTTCTCCTGTCCCCAAGTCTGTCATGCATCTTCTAGGCCACTGCTATGCTCGGCTGTAAGAATAAAGCTAAGACGGAGGGTCCGAAGGGAGTGGCTTCCGTCCCTGACGCATTTCTTGCTCACCACTAAGGAACAAGGTACAATCAGGCAGAGAGAGTGTAGACAAGGGAGTTAGGGCTTCCTGAGTTCATCCCTTGAACATCACTACTGAGACACAATATCCGGAGTCGGTGCCCCCACCTCATTGCCCGGCTCTGCCGCTTTCTCCCTGCGTGAGAATTGCACAGACCTCCGTGGGCCTCAGTTTTCCCATCTGCACAATGGGGACGGTTCTAGTTGTTTGGTTGTTGAGGGATGGAAGGAGGGAACTTGAGCATCGGACATGGCACAGCACAAGTTCCTCTAAACATGGACCTTTTGTTTGTGTTCATATTTGCTACAGTCCATCCAGAGAGGCTTGCTGCCCGGACCACGTTATAACTCCGCTCCCATTCCAGGGTTTCTGAAGCCTTCCAGACGGGCTGCAAATTGACTGTGATGGATGATGGCGCCGAATTGGGAAGAAATAATTCACTCTCTCCCAGCCCCCAGGCTTCTCTCATTCTCTTAGCAGGTGTTCGTTATTCCCTGGCCGCACATCCATATGAGCAGGTCTGGCTTCATCAAAGGGCAGGGGAGGTTTGATGTTTGGATTGGGGTGTGCATGCAAGAGACTTTTAACAGACAGACCGACCTTCGCGCGGCCTCGTGGATGGCAAAGGGCTAATCCTTTTACCAGGTTCAAAGTTGAAAGGATTCCGATGTAAGTTTGGTGAGGGACCTCAAAACCCATCATTTGCTTTGCAGACCTTTTGGGTTCCCACTGGCTCCTGCCTGCAATGTTCTCAGAATCAAATCCTAATGAAATGTTTCACTAAAGGTGGGGAAGGTGTGGGACATGCATACAGGACAATTCTGTGTTTAATTTATTTATTTTTGAGAGAAAGAAAGAGAGACAGAGACAGTGTGAGCAGGGGAGGGGCAGAGAGAGAGGGAGACACAGAATTCGAAGGAGGCTCCAGGCTCTGAGCTGTCAGCACAGAGCCCGACGCGGGGCTCGAACTCACCAACCGCGAGATTGTGACCTGAGCCCAAGTCAGATGCTTAACCGACTGAGCCACCCAGGCGCCCCTCTGTATTAAGCCATCAGTGGACATGTGTTTGTGCAGCCGTGTGCACCCCTCAGAAAACCATGGGAACTCAGTACATGACAGCTAAGCTCTTACTTGAGTGAGTGAAATGGTTGGGGTCATTGTTAATAGAATCTTCTTTGACCCCTCATTTGCCTAGCAGTTGGTTTTGGGTGGAGGGCAGGAAATGGGTGCCGACTCTCTCGGGGAGATCTGGGGTCTGGATCTGGTGGAGCGTCCTGTGGCTATTCCAAGCAGGTGTTTGAGCAGATCCTGAGGGCGCATGGTCAGTAGGCACCTGAGCTTCCTGGGTCTACGCCCCCCGCAAGACTCGCCTGTGCCTAGTTCCTTACAGGGCGCAGAAGCCCCCACCAGACACATCAAGGTCGTCGCCTCTAAGTGTGGAGCCGTGAGCTAACTTCCTGGCCTGGGAGGGTTTTCTCGGCCGGGGATGGGCACTCTGTCACGGTAGCTAAGATCAGAAACCAGACAAAGTTCTTCATGGACGCAAGTCCAGGAAGGGGCAGGACGAATGTCCGGTGGCTTCTCTATCTTCCCCCAATGTTTTGTCCTCCGTCCTTCATGAGACCATAAGCTCCATAAAGGAACAGCCTGTGTTTTTACTGTTTCTGTGGCCAGTTAGAAGCACACAGCAGGTGCTCAATGAATGCATAGTGAATAAATGAATGCATGCATCCGTGGCTTTCTCTTATCTCCTTCGAAGGCCTAGGGTAAGTGAGAGATTAATATAAGAAATATAAAATAATTGTACAAATAATATAAAAGAACATAAAATAATATATAACAATATACAATTCTCTATCACGAAGAGGCTCTGTGTCGCTTTGCTCTTTCCGTAGGTATGATCACAATCTACATACATACATTGTGAACATACTCCAAGCACTTAGGGCCTTTCCACCTGCCGTGTCTGCTACCTGGATGCCCCTCCCAGAGACACGGTGACCCTGTCACTACCTTCCCGTCCCTATCTGCCACTGAGCCCCCGTGGAGGCTTTTCCTGACCACCACCATAAAATAGCACTCCCTCACCCTGTCAGAATGTCTTCCAGCGAAGGTTCGACACATCCAAGGAATATATGTAGCATCTACATACATCACGGAGGCCCGCTGATAAAATAGACCCCCGTGGGCCCACCACTCGAGAGCTCACACGCGCTTGCCTCTCTGCTCTCCACCCCAAAGCCAGCCTGCTCCCTGACCCCCGTCCCGCTAGGGGGTATTTTCACGTCTTATTTATGCCCACATTACGGATTACATAGCATTCATCCCCACCTGACCCACCTCTGTTTGTGTGTTAGCTATCTCTCTTCCCCCAAATCTAAGCTCCAAAAGGCCAAGGAAATTGCCCGGTTCTTTAGCGTGTCCCCAGAGTAAGCTCTAAATAAATATTTACTGAGTAAGTGGATGAGTGGTTGTGGGGGTTTCTTATTCACCATCCCCATCGCAAGGGTAGGGGGTAAGAAGGGACTGTAGCTGGCCTTTTCTTTAAACCCAAAGCTTAACGTGGGTTGACGGGGCAGTGACTCAGGGAGCTGGACGCATCTCAGCTCTCACTGGGCCTCTTTGTTGCCGTGTGAGGCTGGGTCAGTCCGTTTGGACTCCTTCCTTTCTAGAACAGGAGAACTGATGGCATCTGCTGAAGGCGGGCCATGTGGGCAGTGCTCGAGAACCAATAGCCAGTTTGTATACTTGAGTCCTTGCCTAAACTCTGGAGGGAAGATAATTAGAAGTAAGAACTCTTGGGGCGCGTGGGTGGCTCAGTCGGTTGAGCGTCCGACTTCAGCTCGGGTCATGGTCTCGCAGTTCATGGGGTCAAACCCCACGTCGGGCTCTGTGCTGACAGCTCAGAGCCTGGAGCCTGCTTCAGATTCTGTGTCTCCCTCCTTCTTTGCCCCTCCCCTGCTCACACTCTGTATCTCAAAAAGTAAATAAACGTTTTTAAAAAATTTTTAAAAAAATAACTTTTTAGTCAGGATCTGAGCCTTCCTACCTCTCCGGCCTCCAGCCTCACCCCAGTTCCTTCCCTGGCATCTTGAAGAGGGGAGGCGTGATCTTCATGACTTCTCACAGTTCCAGGGTTCCCCCTGCCCGCTGGCACCTGTGTTTATTCTGTATTTTTCCCACGACGCCTTTGACTCCCAGGCCCCCTCCCCACACATGCATACCCGTTGTCTGCTGGGTTCTTCCGTCTTCAGTCTAACCTGGTACCGCCGGAAGGACTTTCTTCTCGCTGTGCCCAGACTGGGTTCGGTGTCCCTTCTGGGCTTCCCTCCGCCTCCCCGGTTCCCTTATCCCCATCGCGCTGTGTTGTACTGATGATTCCACTTTCCCTCCGTGCGGCGAGCCGCACGTGGCTGGGGCTGTTTTCATCTCCACGTCTCTGCGTCCAGACCACAAAAATTTCCCAAGCAATGCGTGGAGGGAACGAATGATCCGGAACCTTCTGCTTCGTGTCATCATGCGGTGAGGATGTTGACAGGGACCCCAAGAAAAGGGTTTTCCAGACTTTACATGAATCTGTAGCTGTTCTTCCGAGCAGCTGAGTTGGTTTGGTGCAGATATTGGGAGCGACTCAACTTTTAGATTTGTCATTTTCCCCTCGGCTGCCAGGAGGCCGAGAGCCAGGTGTGTGGCCTGCCCGGCAATCGAAAGGGCCACCGGGGTGAAGGGCCACCGGGGTGAAGGGCCACCAGGGCGAGGGGCCACCGGGGTAAAGGGCCACCGGGGTGAGGGGCGAGGGACTTCAGCCTCTAACTCCAGTTTTGCTTTCCACATTGGTGGTCTTGTCTGTCTTCAGAAGAAAATCTCCTGAACCACTTTGACCTTTGGTTATTTTTGTTGCATTTTATGTGTCACTGGAAGCCCCAAGACCTTCCTAGAGTAAAGCAAAGAATCAGCTAACTGTCTGTATTAGCTCCTTTTGCTGCTGTAACAAAGATCTGCAAACAGGGCAGCTTAACGTAACACACGGACTTACCTACCTGTGGTTTGAGATGTCAGAAGTCTAAACTCAGTCTCTGGGGCTCAAATCAAGGTATGAGGAGGGCCGTGCCTCTTCTGGAAGCTCAGTGTCCCTTGTCACCTCCACATGAAAACCTCAGCTTGTGGCCCCGAGACACTCCTATCTGATCGTCCTCCTATCTCCTTGTCCTGACCCTCCTGGGTACCTCTTATAAGGTCCCTGTTGGTTATACACAGGGCCCATCTGGAAAACCCAGAAGTATCTGCTCATTTCAACGTCTTTAATCACACCTGCATAGTGTGCCTGCCACCAAAGGTCACACATTCGCAGGTCACTCGGGTGCCAGGAGTTAGCAAGTACACATCTCTGGCAGGTGTTACTTCTGCCTGTCACAACATCCAATCACCCACTCAGCAAAAACGTTATTTCTGATAGGAACTTTGCACTGCACGGTAATCTGGGATTCTCACCAAGTACTTAGTAATTGGTTTTAAGGACCTTTTCATAGGACCAGCTATCAAAAGTGAGATGGAGGGGGCCCGGGGTGGCTTAGTTGATTCAGCATCAGACTTCAGCTCAGGTCATGAGTTCACAGTTCGTGAGTTCGAGCCCCACATCGGGCTCCTTGCTGTCAGCACAGAGCCCACTTCGGATCCTCTGTCCCCTCTCTCCGCCCCTCCCTTGCTTGTGTCCTCTCTCTGTCCCTCTTCAAAATGAGGGACACAGATTATGGGAGACTACTGAATACTGAAAACGAACCATGGACTGATGAGGGAGGGAGAATGAGGGAGGGGGTGATGGTCATGGTGGGGGGCACTTGTGGGGAGAAGCACTGGGTGTTCTATTGAGACAAATTTGACAATAAACTATTAAAAAACATATAAGAATACAAAAACAAAATAAATAAACTTAATAAAAATTTTAAACACAAGATGGAAATTTTACTTTTGAAATTTAGTCTTGCTGTGGAAGTTGGAGAGTAATTCTTTAAAAAAAACTGTTTTTGAGAGAGAGAGAGAGAGAGCAGGGGAGAGGGAGAGAAAGAGAAACTCAAGTAGGCTCCCTGCTCAGCACAGAACCCAACCCAGGACTCGATCTTGTGACCTGCGTTTATGACCTGAGCGGAAAGCAAGAGTTGGACACTCAACCAACTGAGCCACCCAGACGCCCTGGAGAGTAATTCTAAATGAACTGAAGGAATAGTCTGTCCCAAGTCCATGTCCCAGTGGCTTCCCTTTCCTCTCTGTTTGTTTTACCAGGAGGTTCCTGGGGGCCCTTAAGCAATCCCCTCCCCCCAAGATCAAAACCTGTGAGGTTTTCCAAGCAGCCCTGAAGCTGACACTTTTGCTGGCGATTTCAAAGCATCGCTGACACCCAGTTTTAATCAACCTGCTAAAGAAGTGTTGTCTTGGCAGAGTCTAAGACCTTTGAAATAAGTTCTTGACAATTCAGCTCCCAAGGGAAAGCCCAGCTTGCCTTTCTGGTTTGCCGTGTTTTCACCTCCTTTTGATGACTCTGTGCGAGTCTGACCTCCAAGGGCACTGTCAGCCAGGGCGCTCCGAACAATCGGCCTTTCTCTTTCGTCTTGTGATTTGTTTCATATTAATGTTCCCCGGGTCACCCCTGGCAAGCCTCCTTCCCTCCCCTGCCTAGACTTACTTGCTCTGTTGAATCCAGTCACTCCAATCGATCACGCAGATATTTCTGGATGTTGCAATCAGATTCCAGGCCCCAGTGGGAGCTTATGGCATTAATGTGTCATCTCTGTTCCTTAGGGCTAATTCCACACTGTGCTACAATGGGGAAGTCTGATGGTCCTTTCCAATCCCCAAAAACTTGAGAACTCTCCGTTTCTCCTGGAAGATCGCAGTTTTCCAACAGAGCCCGGTTTGAATCTCTTGCTTTGCTTATTGGCTGTATCATCTTAGAAAGTTACCTGAACTGGGTAAATTTCAGTTTCTTTTTCTGGGGGTGGGGTGGGGACATGTGCACGCACATGCATGCACACAGACATGAGTGCGTGCAACACGCCAGGGCACATGTCCATGATAGCCAAAGTGTATTTTTTTTTTAATGTTTATTTATTTTTGAGAGAGGGAGCGAGCCTGGGAGGGGCAGAGTGAGAGGAGGACGGAGGATCCAAAGTGGGCTTAACCTTGACAGCTGAGAGCCTGATGCATAGCTCAAACACACCAACCATGAGATCATGACCTGAGTCAAAGTCAGAGGCTTAACCACCCATGGACCCCAGAAGTGTATTCTTGAAACTGGATATGTCTTACAAATCCTGAAGCATGGGCAAGGAGGGAAAAAAATTATACTAAATAATTGGCTTATGCAACTATCTACCAGCTGAGTATTAGGACTTAGCTTTTCTGTGCCTCAGTTTCCCCATCAATAAAATGACCGTGGCAGTGTTACCCTCAGAGCCTGTTGGGAGTTTGGATTAATTCTTGCTCAGAACGTGCTTAAAAGAGTGCCTGGCATCTAAGCCTTTATTATCTTTATCATCATTCTACACGATGGAGGTCATCGTTACAGATCAAAGGACTGGGCGGTAGAAGGAATTCAATAAACGTTGACCATCGTTATCATGGATAATCATTCTTTGCCTGTGCAGCTGGACTGAAGAGCATGGTATTATGGCTCGTGTGGGAGAATGATATGGAAGATGTACTTTGGCTACAGTCGTGGAAACGCTCAGAATAGACAAAAGGAGAAAGAGCTTCCATATGGGTGGAAACCAACTGGCACAAGGAGCATTAGGACCATGACCAAGGAACCTTATCAGGCATTGAGTCCTCTGTGCTGCAGAAAATAAACAATACAAGTAATTCAAGAAAAATTGAGCTGATATGAATGTTTTGCCTTTTAGCTCATCGCAAGCTAGCAGTGCTCTTCATTGGTCAATATTTACCTCCTGAGTTGAGAAATGAGAGTCAATACTGACTTCCTATTGTTAGTACATCTATTTTCTGTACACTACACGTAAGCGGCCTATACATGCAGGCACCGATACATTAATAGCTATATCAATAGAAAATCAACAATAATCATTTATTTTTAATGGCCATCACCGCTGAAACACCAACAGTGCAATATACTCAAGACAAAGAGGAACACTTAGCATGATAGATGTCTGTGGATAATTGATTTAGGTTAACAACTTCCTTTCCTAATGGTGCTAATTGCGTTAATCAACGGGCTGATTTCATCAGAGGCTTTCAAAGGCTCATCCTGGAGGTTGCCAGCTCTTTCTCTGGTTGATGAGTTAGCTCCCCAGGTGCAGACACCCAAGCTCGATTTATAATCATCAGCAGAACTGTTTTAGTGATGACTTGCCATCCAACTGGTTAACCCATTCAGCATCCCATGGCCCTGCTATGACTGTTGGACCCGGTTCACTGGGTGGTTGAGATCCGGTACAGTGGATGGGTGGCAGTGGTGCCAGTGGTGTTGTTTTGGACCTTCTAGAGTTCTTTTTCCTTTAGAATAGCCCCTCCCTTATATGTGTGTGTACTCACTCATCTTTGTTCTGTGTGGTGGTGGTGCACACTCTATGCTACACCAGTAGACACTCTCTTGGAAGTTTAAATCTTGAGAGGCAGGGTTCAAGAACTGGGGGAAAATATACTTAGGACACATTAATGTCGGTGGGGGTGTTGACCTAATAGGTACCTGCTGTAAAGACACTTGAGGAAATTCCTAGTTCCTGAACCTTCTCTTCAACCCTCTTGCATTCTCCCGTATGCTTTCAATGGAGTCTTCTTTGGCTTATGTTACTCAGAGTCAGCTTCTGTGCTTGCAGTCAAATAGTCTTACCTAGTCCAGTTGTGAAAACGGCTCGCCAATTCTCCAGTTGGTTGATAGTGGCTCTTGGAGTGTTGTGTTAAGAAAGATTCAGAAGATTCATCCAAAAACTGTAGTAATAGTCTAGTGCTCAATTATCAATATCTGCAGAGGGTAAGTTAGGGGAAGTAGAGAGGGGGTAGAATATTACTGGTGTCAAATATATCTCAAGGGCCTAGAGACACAGAGCACAGTACTTAAGGGACAGGGACACTAGAGCCAATGTGTCTGAGTTCACAGCCTGGTTCTTCTACTTCCTACCTGTGTGATCTTGGGCGAGTCACTTAACCCTCTGTACCTTGGTTTCCCTCACCATACAGGATATTAGTACCCCTTCCTCTAGGGTTGCTGTAATAATGAAATAGGTTAATAACAAATAATGGACTTAAAACCATATTTAAGACATAGTAGGGGATAAATAAAATATTTGGTGCCAGTCATATTATGTCATTGTTATACTTGGGGTGTAAATATGAGACTCCTGAGGAGTGACTAAATGCCTGAGTTCATAGAAGAAGGGTAAGTTGTGTTTTAAGGTAAAACAATCAATTCTAAAATATTCCACAGATTAACATCTGTGACCATTGCCTTCGTTTTCTTGATTTAGTTCTTCAAAGTTATCTCCCTACTGGGCGACTCTGTGCAATTTGAGCCCAATTTCCCTTTACTCGGTTTTCTGTAAGAGGTAAATCCGTGTGATCAAACACTCCTGTCCTCACTCCTCACTGCTGTTTTTAAGCCAACATTCCTACTTGGCATCTGCTCTATACTTTTCTTTAAATAGATCATGTTGAAAATATTTACTTCTAGTTGATTCCTTTTGCCCCTTTCTCATAAGTGCTGCCATTGTTCCTGCTCTGATGACCCATTTCAGACCTCTTTCTAGAGCAAAGGCAGAAAGGATTTTATGAGACAACCTTCTGAAAGCTTCATCAGCATAATTCTTGGTAGGATGCTCATTTAACAAATTTTAATCCTGATCCAGGAAATATTGTATATCTGCTTCGGGTACAGAGAGTCTCTGTCTATTATTTACTAATCCTCTTTCCATGACGACACTGAACATCTACTTCTGTGCTATCATTTGCCACCACTGTGCTGAGGACCACTTTGCATACATTTTCTCACCAGCATGTCTCAAAAACATAAAAGTTTCTTTGAAAGAAATGCTCTTCCGCCCCATCTCCCATAAGGAAACTGAGGCACAGAAGCATGTAGCCACCCTACTGCTAACAGTGGACAGAGCAGCCATTTAGACCCTGGGCTCCGCCATCTTTGAGCACGGCTCATTTTCAAAAGAAGAAAGAAGAAAATAAAAACCACCCATAACTCGACAGACTTTGGAGGAAGTTGAAGAATTCTTATTTTATGGAGTCAATAATAACCATGGTTGGCAATTATGAGGTGCCGGGTGCCCTGCAAATGTTTCTTCGCCTCCCCTCACTTGATCCACACCATGACTGTCTGAGGTCAGAGTTACTTATGTTCCTCATTTTATGCATATAGAGGCAGATACCTCAAGTCTTTTGGGGCCTCCAGAACTAATACTCTGACCGAAGACAAGATTCTGGGCACAAGGGGTTTATTTGGGAGGTCATCTTGAGCACTGGGTGGGGAGTGGGAGAAACAGAAGAGTCGGCAGTGTAGCTGGTGACCTCCGTGGACCACAGGGGCTCCATCCCATCCGGGGCTCTGAGACGCAGCTGGGAGCACATACCACAGATAAGGGGCCGCTCATCCGTCAGTGATCAGAGAGCCAGAGTGGGGGTCCCATGATTCAGGCCACTTTGTGTCTGAGTCAAGACAGAGCCATCAGACCGAGTCTGGGTGCTGAAGGGTAGAAATCTGACTGCTTGAAATGGGAAAGGCCAAGGACACGTGGAGAGGGCTTAGGACATATGTCATTTAGCATGCTTCACTTCCTCACTCAAAGCCACACAGCTGCCACCTGGAACCAGGTTAAAAAGCCAAGTCCTTGATTGTTTAAATAATCCTGGAGAACAGTCTTGGACTTCCTCTCCCTTTGCCTTACTTGTTTCGTTGTCACCCCTCCACCCTGCCCCAGTCAAATCTGTGGTCCCCATCAGCTCCGGAGGTCTGTGACGACCCAGCTTCCCGGAGGTGGGTCATAAGACATGACTGCCTTACCATGTTTTTCTTTCACCAGTTTGAGGGACTTGGCTGAGACACAGGCTCGCCCCGACTTCTGATTCAACAGTGATCACTCTCTCCCTCCCTTCTTATTGAAGGCGAGTCCATTACTATTAGTAAGAGTATTGATTTTTAAAAATGAGCTTGTTCCTGAACCTATGTAACAGCTATCGAACATTCCATGTTTAAATATTTACTCTGCACAATCCCAACCGGTTGGTCCTTCCTTGTTTCTGACGTGGGGTGGATTGTCAATCCTCAGACCGTCTCCCTCTGAGGCTCCCTGAATGGAAAACTTCAAAGGTTACAATATTAATTGGGGTGTGTAGGGAGCGTGGTGTTTAGCAAAGGTGATCTTCATGCATAACTGAGATTTAACATGAATCTTGGCCCCCGGAATACTGTAAGTCCTGGGTGGGTGACCTTGGTACCTTATTTCACCCATGGTGGCCATTCATTCATGGCGCCCGGCACACGGCGGCGAGGACACCTGTGTAGGAAAAGCGGTTGCATGTTTCCTTGGTTGGTCCTATGATCCAGGACAAGGCGATAGGAGGTGATGAATTCTCCCCTGTGACTGCATTCTCCCTTTTCCTTCGGTTTCAGTCCTGGGTATTCTTAGGGCTCCAGATCAAGAATTCAGGGAAGCTATTTCTGAAAGCTTTGCCACTTTGTTTACCAAGGCTCTAATAGAAAATTATATTTTATGTCCCCTTCGTTTCCTAAAAATTGAGTAGGGTAAAGGACACTGGTTAATTGAATGTTGTAGCTACTTCATTCTTAAAAAAAAAAAATTAAGTTTATTTATTTATTTTGAGAGAGACAGAGTGAGTGGGAGAAGAGGAGAGAGGGAGACAGAGAATCCCACCCAGGCTCTGCACTGCCAGCACAGAGCCTGACATGGGGCTCAATCTCATTAACTGTGAGTTCATGACCTGAGCGGAAGTCGGACACTTAACTGACTGAGCCACCCAGGTGCCCCTGCTCCTCAGCTATTTCTAAGTTGACGTCACATGGACAGTAAAAATCAACTGTCCATTTGCAAGAAAACAGCCTTACTTTGTACTCCTAGGACAGACTCATAGCGATTCTAACTCTGTTGTTCTTTTATTGAAAAAATTTTTTAAAAAGGTGAGCAAAAGGGGCATCTGGGTGGCTCAGTCGGTTGAGAGTCCAACTTTGGCTCAGGTCATGATCTCACAGTTTGAGCCTCGCGTTGGGCTCTGGGCTGACAGCTCAGAGCCCGGAGCCTGCTTCCGATTCTGTGTGTCCCTCTCTCTCTGCCCCTCCCCTGCTCATGATCTATCTCTCTCTGTCTCTCAAAAATAAATAAATGTTAAAAATAAAAAAGTAAAAAAATAAAAAGCAATGACCCCTATTAGCAGTTAAGCCTTGATATATTAATTAATCACCATACGCCCTGCCAAGCCCAGCCCTTTGGTTTATGAGGAACTAACTTTATTAATTGGCAGGCAGTTTGGCATCTGAGAGCCTGATTTCTTTTTAATTATAAAATTAAAAAATGTTTAATATCTCTTTCTGATGCAATACGTAGTATATGTAAATGGTGGCTAGCTTATTAAATTATATGTTCGTCATATTTCATTGCATGTACACCCTTTTAATAGCTTTTGTTTATTAAACACTTACTATATATCCTTTTAAAAAATTGTTAATGTTTTATTTATTTTTGATACAGAGAGAGACAGAGCATGAGAAGGGAAGGTCAGAGAGAGAGGGAGACACAGAATCGGAAGCAGGCTCCAGGCTCTGAGCTGTCAGCACAGAGCCTGATGCAGAGCTCGAACCCATGAACAGGAGATCATGACCTGAGCCGAAGTCGGAGGCTTAACCGACTGAGCCACCCAGGTGCCCCATATATAGTCTTTACTTATGGTATTTCTTTTAATTCTTGCCACAGCCCTATGATATCTACCTATCTATGAGGCAGATATTGCTGTGAGCCCCGTTTATCAGAAGAGTGAAAAGCAAAGTTGACAGAGAGTATCAATTTTCCCAAGACAAGTCAAGTAGAAAGTGGGGAAGTCAGGATTTGATCAAAAAATCTCTTGACATGGGAGGTATTTTGTTGAACCTCTGTGCTAAGGCCATTACCCGGAAGCACCTTTTGCTGGCATTTTAGTGTATTTCTTAGCTTTGATTGTTTTGTTAAAAATTTTTTAAAGTAAACTTTTATTTTGTATTCTGCCTTTTCCCCTAACATTAGAAGCATCTTTTGCATGTCAGTAAAGGCTTTTTATAGCTCCTTGATTGCTACGTGTTACTTAAGCCATTCATTCTCTTGTTAAAGGACTTTTCCTGTATTTTAAATAACACTGTGAGGGACATCTTTAAGCAGAAATATTTGTGTGGAATGATTTTGAACATCAGATTGTGATTTTGAGTTTCTTTCTTTCTCTCCTCCTTCTCTCCTTCCTTCCTTCTTCTTTCTTTCCTTCCTTTCTTAACTTCCTCTTTTCTTTTCTTTCTTTCTTTTTCTTTCTTTCTTTCTCTCTCTTTCTATTTCTTTCTTTCTTTCTTTCTTTCTTTCTTTCTTTCTTTCTTTCTTTCTTTCTTTCTTTCTTTCTTTCTTTCTTTCTTGCCTTCCATTCTTCCTTCCTTCCTTAATCTTTTGGCAAGTCCTCAGGAAGTAAATATATTCCACAGGTCAAGATGAGTGAATTTAACCATATCTCTATCCTGAAGTAATTTCTCAGATTTCTGGTCCCTTAACGGCACTTGACTTACCCTCTTTTCTCTGTCTAAGTGGGGTTTCATTTCCTTTTCAACACTCAGATGAGATTTTTAAAACATCTGAAGTGTGGGCAATCTCATACCATCTATCTGTGTGGAGAACCGATGTGTAGAATATCCTAAGAGGTAGAAAGTCTAAACATAGTTGATGATTGGCTTTGGAATGCCTTATACTAATTGGAGTAGCAGTTTTCCCTTATGAGTGGGTTTTAGCTAATAATGAAATGATTTTTCGTTCTCCAAGGATCTGCAGATTCCAAATGGGTGAGGGATCAGAGAGATATTCACTATGCTGCAAAAGCCGGCCTGTGTGGGGATCTGTTTAAAGCCTCATCTGTCCTTGGCCGCCATCACATAGTGTGCTAAGGTGTATTTTGGCTTCCTGTGGACTTGTCCTTATCTTCCCTTGGATCAGGAATGTCAGGAAGCCATGAATATATATCTGGGACATGGTAGGATCTCTGGGGCCTGACCATAATATTTGGCATTTAGTGAACATTCAGAAAGTTCTATTAAAAGGAACCAAATACGTAAGATAGGGAGCCGTAGATAGTCGTACAAGTAAACACTTGGGAAATGATTCTGCTCAAAGACATCCTCTATGTCAGACACCTTTTTTTTTTAATGTGCATTTATTTTGAGAGAGACAGAGCGAGCACAAGTGGGAGGGGGGGAGGGGAGAATCTCAAGCAGGCTCCATGTTCAGCACGGATACTGACGCGGGGCTCAATCCCATGACCATGAGATCATGACCTGAGCTGACACCAAGAGTTGGACACTTTATAGGCACCCCAAGGCTGGATGCCTTTTGAACTCATTTTTCAAGTTTCACAGGGGAGAACATTTTAGAACCACAGGGCTTCTGGGAAATGACTCTAGGGGTGGCCCCTGGGGTGAGGATGACAATCTTTGGCCAGTAAGGCTGAGGTGAGTCCCGTCATGCTTTTGGGTCACTCTACTCCATATATGAATTCCAGGCCCCCGGGACACGTTGGAGTCCAGCCTGATGTGGGAAATCTCCAAGCTGTTGAAAACACCACACCCCCCCAACCTGGTGGTGAAAGTGAGTTGGCTGATGTACACAGCAGGTCGAAACAACACTCTCCTGCTCCTTCTCTGACTGTTTTCTCTTTCCTTCTCCTTGAAGCCCAAGATGGGTCGTCACAGACCCTATAATGGTCCGGGTGACACCCTTCACCTGCTGGGAGGGGACCCTCTGGGGGCTTCCTGCTGCTGTGACAGCATCGCTCGGTGCTACCTGGGCCGCTGTGGCCTGTCCTCACCTCCCGGCTTGCTCTTTGTCTTCTGTACCCTCACAGGCTACGAGGCCAAGAATTAATTTATGGTTCTGTGAAATGTGCTGGGTCTTATCAAGAGATTACAGGTTAATGCTCTCATGCCTCACCTCCCTTACCTTTGGTCCTGGAGGCAGTGTTTACTGTGCAGGTTTGAACTTGAAGGAGGGGGCTAAGTGAGGAAAAAGGCAATTAAAGGCTCCCCAGTTGCCTGCTGATCTGTTTGAAGCGGGTAAGACTTGCCCAGGTGTGGACACAGGGCCCTTCACCCACAGCCCTATCTCTGCAGGGAGATAAATTCACAGTTAATAAAGATAAGGCCCCGGAGAAATGCCACAAGCTGGGACTGCATTGGCTGCCCAGCCGATCAAGGCTGATTGCGACTAATTCTCTCAGTGGGAAATATTGAGGGTCAGAGAAGGTTGGTGTCACGGGACCAGGGAGGAAGAGCCACCCTAGGTAGAAACGGCTTTGAACCTTGTGTCTGTCACTCAACAGCCATGAGATCTTGGGCAAGCGTCTTGACTTCTGGAAGCCTCAGCCCCCTGAGCTTCCATTTCCTCCATCTCAGGGCTCTTTGGAGAACAGACTAGAATAATGTACAGAAAGCACTGGCACCGTGCCCTGCACAGCGTTCAGCAAACGGGAATTTCCTTTTTTCCTACTCATTCCTTTGAACGTAACCTTTGAAGGTGAATAGATCGGGTGTGTTTATATTCGTTCGTTCGTTCCTCGGACATATTGAACGCTTGCTCAGTGCCAGGATCCAGGCTTGGCAGAAAAAGATAAGATAAAGGAGCTGCCCTGATGCAGCGCTGCCTGAAGAGGGTGAGAAATGTCAACAGGGCTGATCGGTGGTATGGACTGAACACTTACGCTGCTTTTTCTCATATTTGCTCGTTGAATCCTCATGACAGCTCTCTGAGGTGGACACCATTATTGTCACATGTTATAGATGGGGAAACAGAGGCACAGGGTCATCAGGTAATGGACCCCAAGTGCCACAGCCAGTATCCCAGTGGAAATTTACACGTTAGCTCTTGGGTGGGAAACCACTAAGGTGTATGAGAGTGTCTTCTTTTCCTCATCTTTGGAGATTTGTCCATTTGGGGGCTGTTGGCAGCTTCCATGGGTGTGGGTGTCTGCACCTTCGCTGATCCGTAGGGCGTGGTCCGTGGACCAGCCGAGCTGGCATGGCCTGGGATCCGGTTGCAAGTACAGAATGCAGCTCCGCCCCAAACCTGCTGCATCAATCTTCCTTGACAAAGCCCTGGGGAGTATGCGCGCCCATCGGAATTTGAGAAATGTTGGTTATATGTGCAAATTACCCTTTCAACAGCATAATTAAAATAGCGACTCGAAAGAGCCCCTGTAAACCTAACCCAGTTAGTGCCATTAGGTAACCTGGAAGTAATTGGGTTGGAAGGAACCTCCGGGCAAGAAGCCTGAACATTTCTTCACGGGTTTGATCCTCATTTCCTTGACCTTCCCCTTGGGATTCTGCCACCAGGACTCTGCAGTGTCGTCCCTAAAGTGGTCAGTGGGGCTCGAATCTCCCTGGACCTTGAATATCTTGAGACGCCTCTCAAGCAGGATGGCTCATGGCCCAAATCACGGCAATGCTCATCCACGGGTGTGGGGGGGGGCAGACTCTAGTTCATTGGCACCCCTGATGGATTCCTATGTCAAGGGTTTGAGAAACACTGACCCAGAGCCCCTTTTCTTTCTGGCGCATGCCTGAGCGGAGGTGTGGACCTGCAGAACACACTCTGTTGGGGGTAGAGGTAGGATTAGGGTTAGTTCCTGGTCTGCCTCATTTTTTCTGCCATCCAGGAAGCATGCTGAATACAAGTGAGAGTAATGTTCTTGCATGATAACCATAGCTTTTATCCTTTTAGAACATTCCATAAAGGATCGCTCAATTCTATAAAAAACAAAACAAAACAAAAACAACCCTCCAGCAGCTTCCCATCCACTTACACTAAAATTCCACTCCTTACTGTGGCCTGTAAGACCTTATGTGATCTGTTCCTAGCTCCCTCTTTGACCTCATGCTCTATCAGCCTCTCTGGGTTCTATCAGTGTCAGGCTGACCAACCGCCTTGCAATTCCCCAGACCTATCAAGCCAACTCCTACCCTAGGGTATCCATGGGATCTCCCCCAGGTCTTCATGGTCCCTTCTTGGTTCAAATGTCACCTCCTCACAAGCCATCACTGACCTTCTCTTCATTGTCCATCAGTGATAATGGGAGTCATTTAATTGTTCACCTTGTTACCAGGCATCCTTCCGTTAGGCTGTCAGTTCTATGTCTGGATCATTCTCATGGGCCACCCCCAAGACTTGGAAGAGAGCTCGGCCCATAGGAGCTGTTCACCCAACATTTGTTGGATGAACGAATACATGCACGAACCCTGAGCACGTTTCTGTGAGATGAGCGCACATGCCTTCGGGGCCGAGATTGGAGAGCAGCCCTGCCTCACCCACTGTTAGTCTCCGCCTGCAGCATGGGGGTCTGGGCACCGACGGGGGCTGGAGGGGAGCAGGTCTACTCTCTTACCGTCCCTGAGATCGGAATTGCCCGGACCGAGCTGTCTGCTGGGCTCCGCTGTGGCTTCAGGCTCTGGTGAGAATCTGGTTCCTCGCCTGTTCCAAGCCGTAGAGGCTGTGCACACTCCTTGACTCATGGCCCCTTCCATTCCCCAAAGCCAGAAATGACGTCGCTCAGAGCCTTATCAGAACATCTACTCTGACTCCAGACCCTCGTGCTTCCCTCTTGTAAGGATCTTGTGATTACATCGGACCCACCCAGATAATCCAAGATAGTCTCCCCATCTGGAGGTCTCTGATCACGTCTACACAGTCTTTTTGGCCAAATAATGTAATGTACAGTTTCTGGGAATTCTAGGGATTAAATGTGGGCAACTTTTCAAAATTTTTCTTATGTTTATTTATTTTTTGAGAGACAGAGCATGAGCAGGGGAGGGACAGAGAGAGAGGGAGACACAGAATCCGAAGCAGGCTCCAGTCTCTGAGCTGTCACACAGAGCCCAACGCGGAGTTTGAACCCACAGACTGTGAGATCATGACCTGAGCCAAAGTCAGACTGAGCCTCTCAGGCGCCCCTAGGATGTGGACATCTTTTAGGGGAGCCATTATTCGGACCACTGGACCACTTTTACTGCAAAAAATAATAATAAATAAATAGAAAGATGACTCAAGGTTTTCTTGAAGCTGGTGTCTGCTGTCCAGCTTCACTGTTGCTCACCCCCTCCTCCCAGGGAAGTTTTGTTTGTGTAACTGTGGCGTACCACTCCCTGGAGACATGTAAAAATTCTCAGAAGAGTCACCAAACCAGACCAGGGGCTTGGAACACCAGGGAATAAACACAAGATCAATTCGGGGTGCCTAGGTGGCTCAGGTAGTTAAGCATCTGACTTCAACTCAGGTCATGATCTCACGGACCGTGAGTTTGAGCCCCTCATCAGGCTCTGTGCTGACAGCTCAGAGACTGTAGTCTCGATCAGATTCTGGGTCTCCCTCCCTTTCTCTTTCTCTCTCTCTTGCCTTCCCTCCCTCATGCTCTGTTTCTCTCTGCCAAAAATAAATAAACAGCCAAAAAAATTTTAATAAAAAATATTTAAAAACCCCACAAAATCCATTTATCATAGCCATTACGTGACTAGATTATTCTTTTTGTCCTCAGCTTCGAAGGTGGAGCTCAGGAGGGAATAGGGTCCCATGAATGGCACCCCCAATGCCTGGGAGCCTCAGGCTGGCTTATGAGAGACCTGTCTCTGTGGGAACCATTTTCTATGAAACCCAGTGGGGCAAACTACAGTCTTGACTGGGATTCAGTGAAGAGCTTAGAACTAAGCACTGTGACAAAAAGCTTGCTCTCTAGGCCCCACAATTCTAAAGTTCTAGAACTTTCCCTAGCTCAGGTGGAGGCTTCAGAAAGGCCAGGTGGGATCCGTGGAGAAGGGGTTAATCCTTATTGCACTCGGGTCATCTCCCCTCAGATCTTTTCATAATTCGTGAGATACCTGGCTCCTGAGAACGGTGTCAGAGCGGGTGTGGCGCCCGTCTCCAGGCGTCCTGTCTCTTGCTCATGGGGCTATTATGCTCTGATTAGTATTAATAATTGATTTATACAGCACCTTTTACAATCCCGCGAGTGCTCTCCACAATTGGCCCCTGTGTGGACGCACGCATCACTTCACTTCACCCTCAGATGATAAGCCGCCACTTCATGGGGTGGGGGTGGCGGCAGGCGCCAGTCACCGCAGTGGCGCCAATGACTTGACACGGAGACAGTTCGTGCAGGAAGTAGGGCGGTGTCTTATCTCTTCTGGGTGGGGTGGGGGAGTGGGTGGAGGTGATTCTGAGCTTGTTATTCATTAGTGGGAGGATTCAGCCCTCAAGAAGCCCAAGTAGGGATGTGTCTTTTGGTCATGGGATGGGGTCCGTTCCCTTGAGTTACCCCTTTAAGTAGATGAGAAAAAAACCCAAGGTGCCAATAGGACAAAAGAATGCCATGGCGGAGATGGAGAAGAGCCAAGGCTGAGACTGTGTGCCTTGTTTTCTCTGCCAAGGCCAACGGGAAGGTGGAGGTGGTCACCCAAGGCTCCTGTCATTGGCCGTCATATTTGATAGAGCTTGAGACGCTCATATCAGTGTTTGGAGGGGGCTGGAGTCTTGCAGGGCCTCTGTGTGCCATCATGTTGCTATAATTCTGCCCACGTGGATGCATTTAAGAGCTTTGGTTCCTTGTATTTTTGTGAGTCTCTGCATCATGTACTTGAAGAACATGGGTTCTGGGATAAGACCATTTTCTGTTGGTCCCTGTGGATACAGGTTCTAAGACTTCCTTGCTGGGCGATTCTAAGAAGTCAAAGAACCTCTTGGAATGTCAGTTTTCATGTCTGAGAAATGGGGATACTAAGAGTCCCCACTTCCTAGTGGCGAAACACACTGTCTGGCATGCAGGAGGTGCTCAGTAAAGGTAAACTATCAATGATTTTATCTGCACATGGTCATCAACATGTTATCATCTTCATCAAAGGGCAGTGCTCTCCTGGGAGCAATGAAACCTCGTGGCAGATCAAAAAGGAACTTGGTTTCCCAGAAAGACACACAGAGAGAGTTCTAGGGTTGTTTAGATCCTGGTGCCATGCACTCCTGGTGGTCAGTCAGGACGATGTGGACTCACCCAGGACCAAAGGCCAAGCATAAGGATGAGTCAGAGCTCCTGGGTGGCCAAGCAGAAAGACCAAGAATAAAGTAAGTCAGGCAACAGGGTGTGGCTTGAGATGAGACAGAAACTATAGAAACATCCAGGTCGGGATTTTCCAAGTCTGTCCTACCCAGTTCCAGCCCACTGGGGCACTCTCACTGACCAAAGGACACCATGGCCAAGTAAGTGGGGAGACTACAGCACGTCCTTGCTCCCTCCGAGGGCCCCACCAAGTTTATCGGTGGAGTAAAAGCCCTCAGAAGTCCCACGGTAAAGAAGTCCATTGACTTTCCATTAGGAAATTCCAGGGTTTCCCAAATCCATTTAACTCTTGAACCCCTCCTTTTATCTGATTTGATTTCATAAAATAATGCATACTTTCTCTGAAAATACTTTGGGAGAGAGACTGAGTTAAACCAAGAGAATTTGGAAGAAGTGTGTTCTTCAAGGTGGGGGAGAAAAAAGAGATTTTGTGTCTAATCTCTGTGTTGTGTGTCACGCATCCTACCTGACCATCATTTTTCTTTGTAAACTTGTGTGTTGTGGCTGGAAATGTTGGTGTGAGACTTTCGTAGCTGTTTTAAATGGCTTACTTAAAGGCTGAGGAATGAGAAACTGTGGCGTTGCCATCACGTGGGAGTGTCAATGCCATTCATGACAGTGTCTCTGCGACAGTGACCACAGTCAGTCATGGCTACTGTTTATGAAGTCCCGTCTGTTACTCTGACCCACACGTGTGACCCCTGAGTCACTCGGGAGGATTTGGAAAGTAAATGGGAAAGACAGACCAGCATGTCCCCGAGCAGTGACAACGCGATTGCCTATCAGGGTTGGTCTTGGATTCAAATGTTGACTTTGCTAGGGGGCATACGTGATCTACTGAGTCCTCTAAAGAGGAAACTGAGGCTCAGAAGCCAAAGTCATGGCTCTAGAAAGTAACAAAGCCAACATTTGAATCCAAGATCAACCCTCATAGGCAATCACATTGTCACTGCCTGTGTCTTTCCCATTTACTTCCCAAATCCTTCCGGGTGACTCAGGGATCACACGTACTGTCAGAAGTGCCAGGTTTGCCCTGCAGAATTAGAAGCGGAGGCCCCAGAGCCTTAAAAAACCCTGCCAGCCCTCCTGCTCGGAAGCCCTCTGAAAGGCTTTCTGTGGCTCCGGCCCAGCCGGGGATGGATGGAAGCAGGTCTCCTGCCCCTGCTCTGTCACATGGACCTTGTCTGCTGCATGCCAGACCCAGCCGTGTGGTGTCCAGGGCTGGCTTCCTTTTTCAGAGGCTCACACTTGTGTGCACACATGGAAATTTCCACGTGCATGCATGTGCGACCTTGTGAAGGTCTGGGTTGGGGCTTCGCTCTCCCAGTTTGCTGGGCACTGTCCTGGTGTTAGCAGTGGAAGTCCCACATCCTGGGAAGTGCCCCAGGGCCTGTGGACCCGGAAGAGTTGGTCAGCCTAGAAAAGGTCTTTTTGCCCATGTAGAGGTGGACAGGTGAGACTCGGCTCACGGTAAGGGCCTTCAAATGCAAACAGCTCAATAGGAAAATGCAGTACAAGGGAGCAAGGCCATGTTAGCCCTTGGAAAAAACAACAGACGGGGCGTCTGGGTGGCTCAGTCCGGTAAGGGTCCAACTCTTGATTTCAGCCCAGGTCATGATCTCATGGTTCCTGAGATCGAGCCCCACCTTGGGCTCTGTGCTGATGGTGTGGAGCCTGTTTGGGATTCTCTGTCTCTCTCTGTCTCTGTCTCTTTCTGCCCTTCCCTTGCTCATGGGGGCACATGCTCTCTCTCTTTCTCAAAACTTAACTTAAACTTAAAAAAGGAAAAAACCAACAGAAATAGTTCTCTGTAGGAAAAAAAGAACTCTAACAAAGTCTTCTTTATTAAATAAACCCAACACTTTACTAATTCCAAACAGTGCTTTCTCTTTTTTTTTTTTAATGTTTATTTTTGAGAGATACAGACAGAGTGTGACTGAGGAAGGGGCAGAGAGAGAGAGGGAGACACAGAATCTGAAGCAGGCTCCAGGCTTGCAGCTGTCAGCACAGAGCCCGACGCGGGGCTCAAACTCAGGAATGGCAAGATTATGACCTATGCTGAAGTCAGACGCTTAGCCGACTGAGCCACTCAAGCGCCCCTACTAATTCCAAACAGTGTTTTAAAAAGAATACGGTCCTACTCCACTGTCACTCACTAGATTAACCATAATAAAAATCGCTATCAGCTGAGAGGCTTTACCAGGCTCCGTGCTGGGCCCCTGGCATAGCACACTTTGATGGACTAGAACAAAAGGAGCCACGTTTGTGCACAATCTGACAAATGAGGAAACCAAGACCTAGCTGACTTATGCCGCTCGCCCAAGGTGATGGACAGCAGGTGCCTGCTGCGGGCAGGTTGGACCCGGGTGACGTGTGCGTGCGCCCAGGCACAACCTGCTTGGCCATCCTGTCCCCTGTGCTGGTGACAGGCGCTTTGTGAAACGGGCCTCTTTAGGTCATACTTGTGCCAGAGCATCAGCTTCCTGATGGCAGACCCTTGTTCAGTAACGTATCCTCAGAGTACTTGGCTCAGGGCCTTAAATATAGCAGGTGCTCAGTTAATGTTTGCTGCGTTGGTTTGAAGGGAAAAAAATCTGTATGATCTTTGCATGTAGCAAGAACCATTCTGCAGAAAGCCTGGGCTGTTTCCAGTTGGCCATCTTGATCTCCTCCCTGGAATAAGAGCTATTCTAACAATGTCTGTCTCTCTGTTGGATTATCAGCTTCTATATTACGTAACACACACGTAATTATATAGAGAGGGAGGACGATACTTAAAGACAAACTCATACTGTCTCATTCACTTCTGGATCCTCAGGGCTAGCCCTGTTCCTGGCACATAGTAGGGGCTCCGTAAATATTTGTTGAATGAATGAATGAAAGGAAATCAATAAATACAGGCTGTCCAAGAAGAAAACACTGAATAGAGAGAGTTGCACAGCTCTTATGGAAATTTCTCCTCCCCCCTTTTAAAACAACAGATGGGTCTTGTCTGAGTCTAGTAATTTCAGTACACAGCTGGGGCCACCTCAGCTATGAGGATGTTATGAGTTCTTGCATCCCAGCAGAAAACAAAAATTGAGAACACACTCTCCTCCTTTTCTTTAAACCAGAATCACCAGTAACCTCTCCAATTGGACCCACTGGGAAAATGGCTGCCGACAGGCCCACAGGGAGGCAGGGATGAGTCACAGGGAATATCAGTAGATGAAGAAAGCATCAAGTGGTCATAGAAAATACGTGCACGGTCCTTACCGATGTGTTTGTCATGCCATGGAAATGTTATACGTAATTAACATAATTACACTTCATAACAACTCTGGGAGGTTGGTAACATTTCAGACCCAATCGACAGATAAGAAAATGAAGGTACAAAAGGTTACATAACTTGCCCAAGGTCACAGATTTTGTATGTCTGGCTTGAGTCCACGGTTTTAACCCTGCAAAGATATTTCCCGATACCCGCAACCCAAAGGGTAGAGAGTCACCCACATGGACACTTCCATCACAGCTACTGTGTGGTGTTTATTGTGTAAGGGGCTGGCCTTCCCGGAGAATAAAGAACCACAAGAATATTAGTATTAAATAATAAAATGTGTATTAAATATTAATAATATTATAATTAATTAGATTCATGATATATCCTATTCGTAATGATCATGACTATAATGATATAATGGTAAGAATTATATCATTAATTAATATAAATAATATGAACATCGTTGAATTTTATAAAATATTAATAATAATCAATACTCACAACCACAATCGGGCATTCACTGTATGTCAGACATCTAATTCACAAATAGACTTGTAAGGTATTTCAAGCGTACATCGTGTGGTGTGACAATATTTGTATACATTTGTAAAAGGGATCCGTCGACTAGCTCATTACACCCAGCAGCTCACATGTTTATCTTTACTTTTTGAGGGGGGCATACAAGTTCCACTCTCTTAGCAAATTTCGGTTGTACAACACAGTGTTATCAATTCCAGTCACCGTGGTTTGCAATAGATCTTCAGACCTTATAGGTCTTACAGCTGAAAGTTTGTTGCCTTTTACCAACCTCTCCTATTTGCGCCACCTCCCCCAGCTCGTAAGCAATGTCCACTCTACTCGCTCTTCTGTGAGTTTGACTTTTCTTTTTTTTTTAATTCCTGGGGCGCTTGGGTGGCTCCGTGGGTTGAGCGTCCGACTTTGGCTAGGGTCATGATCTCGCGGTTCATGAGTTGGAGCCCCACGTTGGGCTCTGTGCTGACCTGCTTCAGATCCTGCCCCCCTCTCTCTGCCCCTCCCTCCCTTGTGCTCTCCTCCCTCTAAACTCCCACCCAAAAAAGAAGATTCCACATAGAAGTGCTGCCGTGCTGTATTTGTCTGTTTCTGCCTGACTAATTTCACCTAGTGTAATATACTCTGGGTTCATCCATGTCGTCATAGTGACAGGCTTTCCTTCTTTCTCTTGGCTGAATAATGTTCCAGTATATAAAGGGACGGATATTTTGAGTTTGATCTGGGAACATCTCCCCTCTCGCCTCACCCCTGCTTTTCTCTGGCAGCCGCGCCTTATTTCTAGAGAACACTGTTGTGGTTACATGTTCACAACTGTGTCTCCTTGCCCAATGGTGAGTATTCTGCAGACACATTGCCTCTCCATGGTCTGCAGAGCCCAGAGAGCCGAGTCCATCACCACTGGGGAGCAGAATAAGAGTTTTCGCAGACAAAACCAGAGCAGAAGCAAAGCTACAAAATCCCGTATGCAGGAACACTGGTCCCTCTCTGCCCCATCACTGCTCCACTGGGCAACAGGGCAACAGTCACACGATCAAATAATAACCCCCCCCGCCATCAGCCGCCATGGGCGTGGTGCCCCAGGCTGTGACAGCCCGTGGAGATCATTGTCAGACCCATTGTAGCTTCTCTTTCTCAATGCCGAGACTTTGCCTTTTTGAGTTGTCTCCAGAACCTTCCCAAGGGGGATTTTTCCTGCTCTTGTAAACTGGAGATTTATGCTCCTCCTGTGGACTTTTCCCAGCTTAGCCGCTTCTCCGTTGTGGGTGTTTTCCTTCAGGGGGAAGTGTATGAAGCAGAGGACGTTGGAGAAACTGCTTTGTAGTGAGATTCTTGGACTAGTTCTTACCTGCGAGGGGTAATTTGTACGGAACGTGGCGTAGGGGAAAAGATGTTGGTTTCTGGAGTCAGAAAAACACACGGGTTTGTCTCTTGAAGCCCTATGACTTGGGGCAAGTCATCTGCCCTTTTTCTACCTCTCCCACGTCCTTATCTACCGAGTTAGAATGATGGTATCTGTCTTATAGGACAGAGAGGAACGCCATTATTATGCGCCGCCTTCTCTTTGAATCCTGATACTTAACTCTTGTTGCTTCTGCCCTCTGACCACCTTTGCGTGGCCAACATTATTTCCATTCACTTGTGATGCTCTTGTGTTTTGGACCCATCCCTCCCTCCAGCCGCTCCAGTGTTTTAACTTTACCTTGCTTCTTTCATCTGCTTGCCTTATGCCCTACATAACTTGTGTCTCCTTTTGAACCTGTTTGGCTTTCAGTCTCAACTTTGGAAAGAAACATCTCATTTCGAAACTGTGGACGCGAGCGGGTTTAATTAAAACCCAGCGGGTTGAATTGATCCAGCTGTTGGAGCTAGGACTCTTCTGCGGAAAAACAGATCATGATGGATGTTTCGACCATTTTTCCCCTCTAGTTGGCATGACTTTGATGGTTGAAATCATGTGAAACCACAGCGTATGTCACTGAATGTCAGCTGTAAATGGGCCTTGTTGATTCACACTTAATAGCTTTCGATGAAAGCTGTTAGAAGAAGAGCATCAACGCAAACCAAGCAGATGCAGAGGAAAAGAAGCCGTTAATATGAAATCAGGACTGAAACTGACCAACTGACCACAATTTGATAGACAAAACTTGAGAGGTTGTTCTTTGAGAAACAAACGTATTTTACCCTTGCTCTTAGCCAAGAGGTTGAGAGGCAATCAAACAAACAAATTAAAAAGGCAAGATATGGGCAAGTTTAAAGAAGGTGAAACATGAAGAAACATAAATATCCCAAGTTAGCAATGAAAAACAGGATCTGGAGTTGTAAGGGAGGGCTATAGGTAATCCTAATCCGGATTTTTGAGCCTCAACACTCTTGACAGGTGCGCTGGAGAATTCTTTGTGGCGGGGGCCGTCCTGTTCACTGTAGATGCCTACCAGTATCCCTGGTCTCTACCCACGAGATGCCACTAACACCTCTTCACCCAAGTTACGACAGCGAAATATACCTCCAGAAATTGCTAAATGCCTCCGAAAGGCAGAATCACCCCCAGTTAAGACCCCTTGTTCTATATTATTCTCCTTGAAAAATCTCAGTGGCATGGAAAATATTCTAGGGAAATCTTAATAACTTTCCTGAAAAATTAAGGTATGCATGTCTATCTCTCTGTGTGTATCGATCTCTATTCATGTATAAAAAGCAAGGAAAACATCTGCAAAGCTGTCAACAAGTCATCTCTAGAAGACAAAATTCTGGTCACAACTATCAGTGAGTTCGATTCCATGCTCAGGAGGTAATAAATGATCACTCTCTAAGCACCGACAAGGTCAAAGTCATTTCCTGGGATATGTGACATTCAGGACCAAAACCTGGAAAATCTTGGGCAAACCAGGACGAGCTGGTCATCCTGACACTTTCCCATGAGTAATGGGTGGAAGTAAGCCGATTTGGCACTAAAAAGCACACTTACAGGCCACATCCACTTATGAATATAAATGAGAACAGAGGCGACAAAGAAACATTTGTGTGGAGGCGCGCGCTGTGTAGATGTAGTGTTTTTGTTTGTTGAAGAAGCCTTCTTCACATAAATTCATTTGTGAGGTCTTAATTTGTGGCAGCAAGGATGGTGTGGGCAGCCCCTCCTTCCGAGGCTCTCTCTAAATACCCATCTCCCGGGGCGGCTGGGGGGCTCAGTTGGGAAAGCGTCCAGCTTCGGCTCAGGTCATGATCTCGCGGTCCATGAGTTCGAGCCCCGCGTCGGGCTCTGTGCTGACGGCTCAGAGCCTGGAGCCTGCTTCGGATTCTGTGTCTCCCTCTCTCTCTGACCCTTCCCTGCTCGCTGGTGCTCTCTCTCTCTCTCAAAAATAAACATTAAAACATTTTTTAAATACCCAACTCCCCTTCTTTTTCCTCTCCTCCTTGCCTAAACCCACTCCACATATTCCCTGACGGGGGTCCATGGAAATCCTACACTACAAGAATAGCCATCCTGGTGAAACAGGGTTTATATCCAAATGTGTAAGATGATCTCATGGGATTATTTTGATGTAGATCAAAAAGGTATTTGATAAACTCAAGATTCATGTGATTTGAAACAGAAACAACAGCCAAGGCTTCATTAAACTAGAAGAATGCTCCTTTAATGTAATGATTATCTTTTTCAGATGGCTAGTAACATCATTCATGGTGGAGGATTTCCCATTAAAGTCAGGAACAAGGAGTCCTCTGACACTCTTAATTTAATAATTTTTAAGAAGTTCTAGCCAGTGCAATAAAGCAGGAAAAAAAACCAGACGAGATGAAGATTAACTAGAGAGAGAGGGATACAAAACACAATTATTTGCAGATGTGCCGATTGAATGGAAAGAACATTTTAAGAGACAAAGAGTTTAAAAATAAACCAAAACCCTCTCTGGTTTTTAAAATTAACCTAATGGGGTGCCTGGGTGGCTCAATTGGTTAAGTGTTCAATTCTTGATTTTGGCTCAGGTTATGATCTCATGGTTGTGGAATCAAGCCCCGTGTGGGATTCTGGGCTGGGTGTGGAGCCTGCTTAAGATTCTCTCTTTCCCTCTCCTTCTGCTCACTCTGTCTTTTGCTCATTTGCTCTCTCTCTGTCTCTTTTTCTTAAAAAATAAGAATAAAATAAAATTAGTGTGGGGCGCCTGGGTGGCCAGTCAGATAAGTATCCGACTTCGGCTCAGGTCATGATCTCAAAGTCTGTGAGTTCAAGCCCCATGTCAGGCTCTGGGCTGACAGTTCAGAGCCTGGAGCCTGCTTCAGATTCTGTATCTCCCTCTCTCTCTGACCCTACCCTGCTCATGCTGTCTCTCTCTGTCTCTCAAAAATAAATAAAAAACATTGAAAAAAAATTGGGGCACCTAGGTGGTTCAATTGGTTAAGTGTCCAACTTTGACTCAGGTCATTATCTCACAGTTCGTGAGTTTGAGCCCCACGTTGAGCTCTGTGCTGACAGCTCAGAGCCTGGAGCCTACCTCTAATTCTGTATCTCTTTCTCTCCCTACCCGTACCCCACTCACACTCTGTCTCTGTCTCTTCCCTAAGTAAATAAACATTTAAAAATTTTAAAACAAAGTAGAAATTAAATTAACCTAATGAAAATCCAAAAAAGGACTTATAATTTTTTTATGTTTATTTATTATTGAGACAGGGAGAAATAGAGCATGAGTAGGGGAGGGGCAGAGAGAGAGGGAGACACAGAATCCGAAGCAGGCTCCAGGCTCTGAGCTCTCAGCACAGAGCCCGATGTGGGCTTGAACCCACGAACCGCGAGATCATGGCTTGAGCTGAATTGGACACTTAACCGTCTGAGCCACCTAGGTGCCCCCAAGAAAGGACTTTTAAAGGAACTCATTAAAATTAGGTGGAAGTGATCTTCAAGTTAAAATGAAGTGAGAGCAACCACACATTTTTATGTGAAAAGTAAGGGAGAAGTGATACTACCAATTTAAAGCATATTACCAAGCTATAATGACTCAAGCAATATGGGCCTAATGCAAAATAGACATCTAGATACATGGAATTAAATATAAAATCTCATTAATACATCCAAACATTGATAAGGGTATAATCCGTGATAAAGGTAGGACCTCAAATCAATGGAGAAATCATCATTAGGTGACGAATGACACTATGACACATGATAAACTTTGACAAAGTAAAGTCCAAGTCTTACCTTATGCCATGTGGCAAAGCTAATGAAGTAGATTGAGTCACCTGTGGACAGTGAGACTATAAAAGACTTAGAAAGAGACATAGATGAACTTTTATCTGAACCCTTTGTGGAAGGGCCGTCTCTGATCATAAAAGGAAAGGCAAAGTTACAAGTATTCAACCAAATAAAAATGAGAACCAAAATCAAAACCAAAACCAAACAAGAACAACCACCACAAAACAAATTTAAAAAAACCACCCAAACCAAACCAAACCAAACCAAAACAAAAAACCCCATGAAAATTTGAAGGAAGATGATTCTAGAAGAAAGCACATACATCATGAAAGCAAAACGATTATTGGTGTTACTACATGAAGAGTTATTGTAAATTAATAAGAAGGTAAATGTATAAGTAGAAAAGAGCAGGCCGGGGATATGTGTGATCAGTTTCCAGAGAAGAACTCTAACGGCGAATTAAGCTCTAAGAAGATATTTGACAATATAATAAAATCGGTATAAATTAAAACAGCAAGCTGCTGTGAGAAAAAAAATTGCAGTGACAGTTACTGAAGAGGTGGGGAATACAAGTCGTCAGAGATGTCACCAAAATGTTTGTGTGAATATGGTCAAAGCGACATAATAAAGAAAAAGGAAATTAGCAATTCAGCAGTAGATACTTACAGAAAATGTGGTAATGTTATACAAGGGACAGTTACATATAGTGATTAAAACTCTGGTCTGAAAGAATAGGAGGAAATATTGATGACAGATAATCTTTAAAAAGTTCTGAAAAAATCTGCATTGCATGATATCACTTTTGCCCAAAATCTCTCTCTCTCTCTCTCTCTCTCTCTCTCTCTCTCTCACACACACACACACACACACACACACACACACACACCAGGAAAAGAGTGTAATAGTGAATAAATATCATGTCAATGGTTCTTTGATGGATGACTTATGGTCTTCTTTGCACATTTCTGCATCTCCCAAACTCTTGTGTTATTTCTTTAAGGATAAGAATGTATATTAAATGTTTTAAAAATTATTTGAATATGTCTGATCAAAAAGCTGGCTGTCCTTTGAGCTGAGCTCTTCATTTTTGACACATCAGTTTCTACCCATTTTTTTTTTAGGACTTGTCGAACCTGTAGGTCAGGGATAGACAGCATTCAGTGGAATGATGAGGGCTCAGGGAGGTACCCAACCACGATTAGATTATTTCCCTCTGGGGGCTTGGCGGGGCATTTGAAATTGATCAGTTTGAATTAAGTAATGTCTGTGCCTTTATTCTTCACATTTAGATACTTCTGGATGGGACAACGGTGCCTGAGCCCTTGTGGGGACTCCAGAAATATTGGTTGATTCGATTTGAAATGAAGACAGAGACACTATGAATGATTTTGTTCATGACATCAGTTTTTCTTCCCCAAAGAACAGTAGAGACACAGAGATTGCTGCATGATTTGTCTCACAGATGTGATTGATTTTATTTCTGAAGTCACCACGGAACTGGGACATGGAGAATAAGAGGACATAGAGTATCCAGTATAAAGGCAGGGCTACTGAGGGGCACCTGGGGGGCTCAGTCTGTTAAGCATCCGACCTCAACTCAGGTCATGATCTCATGGTTTGTGAGTTCGAGTTCCACATCCAGCTCTGTGCAGACAGCTCAGAGCCTGGAGCCTGCTTCAGATTCTCTCCCCCTTCCCTGTTTGTGCTCTGTCTCTCTCTGCCCCTCCCCTGCTCGTGCTCTGTCTCTCTCTTTCTTTCTAAAAGAAAATAAAACATAAAAAACGTAAAAGAAAATAAAGGCAGGGCTAACAGAAATTAGGTATAAAATGGAATAGAAAATACAGAAAGCAAATTTTCCTCAACATACAGTTTGACCCTCAAACAACACGGATCCACTTATATGTGGATTATTTTTTATAAATACAAAACAGGACTGCAAATGTATATTCCCTTCCTTATGATTTTCTTAATAACATTTTATTTTCTCTAGCTTACTTTGTTGTAAGAATACAGCATATACTATAAGTAACAGAAAATATATGTTAATCAACTGTTTATGTTGTATTTAAGGCTGTTGGTCAACAGTAGGCTGTATTTGTAGCTAAGTTTCTGGGGAGTCAAACGTTAGTTTGGACTGAGCATGGGGAGTTGGTATCTAGAACCCCCACATTATTGAAACGTCATCTGTATTTATTTTCAGATCCACCCTTACAGTAGCTATATTCTTGGTTGATAGACTCTTTACAGTTTTTTGAAAAATTTTATTTATTTATTTTGAGAGAGACAGAAGTAGTATGAATAGGGCAGAAAGAGGGAGAGAGAGGGAGAGTGAGAAAGAGAGAGAACCCCAAGCAGGCTCCATGCTGACAACAAAGAGCTCGATGTGGGGCTCTAACTCATGAACCATGAGATCAAGACCTGAGCTGAAACCACCAAGAGTCAGACGCTTAACTGACTAAGCCATCCAGGCGCCCCTAGACTCTAGACTGGTCGTTGGTCCAAGAAAGGCATTAATTCATTAATTTATTCATTCACTCACTTATAATCTTAAGGTACCCTGAATCATGGGGGATCAGCCTTTGGTCCCCTGTCATGTTTATTAACATAAAACACAGACAACCAAAAAATAATTTCCCAGTGCCTCAAGTTCATTTGTACTTCCTGGACGCTATGAAATGGACATGAACCTGTGGACCAGGGGTCTTTTCCTTTTTCCTGTTTTTGCTTCATGTGATTCTGTAGAATAGAATCTGAAGTCTCAGTAAGACAACAGGTAATAGTAAGGGAGCCTGAAGAATGGCCCAGAATTCTCCTTAGTACGTAGGAAGAAGGATGACATGCCTACCGACTAGGAGTTAAACATCACTGAACACACTTCCATCCCCTTTTGGATAATTCTCACACCTGTGACACAAGTCAGATAATATCATCCCCATGTTGCAGATGGGGAAATGGAAGCTTCTGTCCGACAAGTATATAAACTTTAATATGAACTTGGATCATTCAGCATTATGATGAGCACACTCCCGTCTCGGCTTGGGAAGTTCATGGTTGGTGCTCGGGTGTAATTATTGATCGTGGTCCCTTGCACTCTCAAAGGTGTGCCTGTTCAGATGATATATTACATTTATTACCTATTAGAATGTTGTTGGCTTCAAGTAACTAGAAGCCGACTCCGGAGGTTTAGATGCTAAGGGCTGAGAGATCCGATGTGCACTCAGGATGGTTGTAGGGCTGAGTAACTCAGAAGCTCAAAGAGCTTCCTCTGTCTTTTCCCTAGCCAGCCTTTCTAGTGGGTTCTACCCATAGATTCTGCTGCTTCAGACATCACTTACTCAAACACTCCTGGCTAAAGGCAGAAAATGGTCCATTTCCTCCCTGCATCTCTTCAAAAGGACTGAGGGGCCTTTTCCCATAGTCCTTTGCAGATCTCCCCGCATGGAGTCACATGATCTCTCTTCAATTCATCACTGGAGGTGGAGAGATGGGGAGGGAATCACATGATTACCTTTGACCAATCAGGATTTTCTTAAGCCACTAGAGGTCCAACTGACCATGAAAGAAACCTGGGATCTTCCAGGTGGGCGGAAATGGAAAGTAGCTGTTTGAGGTCAGCAAAGAATAGAAACTGCTGTAACCAGTGTGTGAAACGAGGCCAGCCAGTTCCAGGGGCCACACAGGGCTATTCCCACCACCCCAGCCCCTCTCTCTCTCTCTCTCTCTCATCTGTACCCTCTGACAGGTTATGCCTGAGGGTCAGAGCTTGGAGTTGGTGGGGGCGGGGGGGGGGCGCTGTTGGAATAAAACCCAAACCCATAGCTACAACAAGGTCATTACATCTTCCAGGATTCTGTGAAGACGTTTGGGAAAGGTTTAACCAAATAGTGGCTTTGGGCCGTGCTGTGTGTTTTAAAGGATCAGGAGTTTGCTCCCCAGCTCTGGGCGGGGACAGCAAAGGACATTCCAGATGGAGAGAACTGCGCATGCCACGTCCCCGGGGATGGGAAAGAGCCTGGTGTGCTCAGGAAATTGCAGGTAACCCCGTAGTACATGAGATCCTACGCTGGTGGGGACAGAAGGTGAGGGTGGGGCGGGTGAGCAGGGCCGCGTCTCAAAATGCAGGCCTCACACGCCAGAAAGATCATTTTTTCTTAGGGCGTCATTGGTAAGTTTTAAACTCAGAAGTGGTCTTGCTATTCTTGCCCTAAGGAAATCCACCAGCAGGGGGTAAAGACTTCGGGGCAGATATTTTTATCCTTCTTCGGGGACCGGGAAATCCCAGCTGGTGTGCTGCAAAGAGGCCCAGGAGCGAGTGCGCCGCAGCCCTGAAGACACTTAGCCGTGACGTCCTGTCTTGTTCCAGAAGAAATACGTCTCTTTTCTCCATCCGTGTATTCCTGACACTTTGTGGGATTCTTCGCAGAATCCTAGAGGATGGACCTGCTCTGTGTTCACCAAAGCATGGGGCTCAAGCCACACTCCGTTTTCCTGTGTGTCCAGGAGTGGGGTGAGACCGTGGGACGAAGTTATGGCCATCTGATGGTGGCCGTTAGTGACATTGTCAGCTTGCAGACCTGGCCCCCCCCCCACACCTCCCACACCTAGTCTTTGGTGCTCTTTTCTTTCCCAACCATTTGCCAGATGAAGAAGGCTCCAGGGGCACAGGGAAGGCGGGAAGCCACCAAATGGAAGGATCCCGGATCTCAGAATGACTGTGTGGATCACAGTGCGGACTTGCCTTATATTTAGACTCAGGCTTTCGTGGTGATAAAGCATCTGAGACTTGAGAGACTTTTGTTACCGCAGCAGGTCCACCCTGACTAATATATGCCTTGCAGGTGTCCACACGCCCCGGACTTACTAGGGACACTCACCAGACAGCCTCTTGACAAGGTCAAGATGGCGCGTACAGGGAGAGTCACAGCATTAAGGAGACAGAAAGGGGAAGCATCAGTGGAGGGCGGACAGGAAGTCCTAGGTCGCCTGCTGAGGGCTCCCTGACATCATGTCTGTAAATCGCCCAGCAGGAGGTGTGCCTTCATGGAACACGTTAGGAAGAGGTTTTTGGAGTTGGTAGCTATTAGAGATACCTATCTAAGGGGGGAGGGCAGGAGTAAGGATCAAGCAATGGCACAGCACTTAGCACAGGGCCTGTTAATACTATGAATGCTGCTCGTCATAGAAAGTTCTGGTGCGAACTGACATGATCACTGTAAGAAAGGTCCAGACTGAAGGCAGGAGGGTTCAGGAGGACAGGGCATTTCAGGCTCGGTGTGGGCGATGACTTTAGCACGAGCATGGAGGTCAGAACAATGAGAGGAGTTCCCAGAGACAGTATGTGCTGGGAGCAGGGGTGAGGGCAGGGATGAAGGGGATGGGGGGAGAGGGGGAGGGGAGAAGATGAGCAAAACCATGCCAGGCGGAAGAACTGACAAGCTCCATTTTTGCCTGATGACCACGTCTGCCCGGAGTGAGCTCGGATCAGCCCAGCTGCCACCGGGCACGCTTCCCGTGTAGCACACTGGCGCCTAATCATATCTTTGGTGCTGTTTCCAAGAAGCTCAAAGGGCTTTCTGGAAGTTATCTGCTTGCTTGTCCCAACAGCCCTGCGTTATCATTCCCATCTCACAGATGGAAAAAAAGCAGGACACTGAGCGGTAAAGCGACTGCCACTAAGGTCAGAGCGTGACTCAGTGCCCCACACGTAATCAGATGGCAGATGTCTCGATCCCCAGGCCCCTTCCTCGGCTCCTCAAGGCTAGCTTTGGGACGCCAAGCAGGGGGTCTGGTCCACCTTCCCTTCTATCCTTCTGTTCCTAGAATGGATTATAAAAACGCTCAAGCAAACAGAAATGCTGATAGAATTTCACAGTCAATACCTGCAGACCCAACAGCCAGATTCCACAATTAATGCTTTGCTTTGTTACTGGCTGAACCCCTGCTCAACAGAAAGATGAAATTCTTTCAACGATAGTCCAAGTAAGCGGGGCTATTAAAAGTCTTTTTAAATGTCCATAAATGATAAGAAGACCGTTGTTTTTTATTTTTATTTTATTTTATTACTTGTTTTTATGTTTATTTATTATTGAGACAGAGCGAAACAGAGCATGAGTCGGGGAGGGACACAGAGAGAGGGAGACACAGAATCCGAAGCAGGCTCCGGGCTCTGAGCTGTCAGCACAGAGCCCGACGTGGGGCTCAAACCCACGAGCAGTGAGATCATGACCTGAGCTGAAGTCGGATGCTTAACCAACTGAGCCACCCAGGCGCCCCGACAATTGTTTTTTTTTTTAAAAAAATCTTTAAATCTTTCAGGTCCTCACCAGTATTTTGCTACCACAGTGGAATCACAAGCAGATTGTAAGAATCTTTTCACGTGGAGAGTATATCCTGGCATGAGTCTCTAAAATACAATACCATGGTATTTTTCTAGATTTTTCTATTTAAAAAAAAGATCCCCTCCTACAGCTGAAAAATAAATACACACCCAAACACAGACTTGGGTCAGTAAACACTTTAGGTTCCTCCTATGGGAAATATGTAAGAGGTCAGGCTATAGAGTCTCTGCCTGGCCAGAGACTTGAAGGAGCCAAAGAAATCTTTAGATCTTACTTTGGAGATAAAGCCCAGAAAGGGCAAGCAACTTGCCTGAGGTCACACAGTGAAGGCCTCTCAGTGACAGCAGTGACAGCGTTAGAGGAGTAACTTAGGACCCTGGAGGCAGAGCTGGGAAAAAGTCCTCAGAAAGGGCTCAGATTTGGTCAGTATCACTTTGCCCCCCATTCATACCATCCCTGAGGATTCAGAGAACACTGTCTTTGTTTACCGGCCATAGTTGTGACTGTTGGCAGTAGAATGAATAATCCCTTTTGGGGACTTTGGGGATTAGGGGGACAAGTTGGTTGGACCTGAATTGCCTTCCAGAGGCAGAACTTCTGCCTTTTGACCGGGCCTTCTCTGCCTGGGGTCTTCGCCCTCGATCCAGTCCCTGAGCTGCCCCCCTGCTTGCATGGGCCCCTAGCTGTTTACCCGCAGGTAGGATCTGGATGGACGCACCGCTTGATCAGAAAAATGAATACAGAAATAAAACCTAGGTCACAGGTCTCCTGAGTTAGCCAAGGGCAGAGAGGCTGTGGTCCCACTGGGATGCTTGCTCGCCCCTTCTGGGAGGCAGGGGTACCTTCCCGGTAGACCCTTGGCTGCCAGGACCCATTCTGAGAAACCCAGCCTCCTGGCTGGACCCCTGGAGCTCCCCGGCAGAGGCTTCTCGCTGCAGGGAGGAGGCTGCAGAAACTCGGATCCCTGCTCTATCAGTTTGTCATCTCTGGCCTGTGCTACCCGGGAGAGACCTTAATCTCTTGGGCGTCAGCTGGGATTCTGTCTCCAGCACTAAACTCATTTAGGGAGAGGGGGTGCATATTAATAATGGAGATAACCAAGCAGCCCCAGCCTGATACTCCTTGACCTGCCCCCAGGCGGGCCTTAATGGCTGTTTATGCAGTGCCCAGCAAAGCCTCAGATGAAAGGCGCCCAGGTGAGCACAGCCCAGCCCACGGATGTCAGGACGCCTGCTGAGCCCGCTCCAGGGGTCCAGCTGTTCCTGCTCCGGCTGGCTCTGGGGACCTGGCCCCAGCGGGCAGGCATGCAGTGGTGCAAGGGACAGAGAGAGACACACACAGATGGAGACACAGAATGACTCATAACGTGGAGAGAGAAACGCAAAAGGAGGCAGAGGGAAAAAACCCCAACAAGAGATGGGGAGAAAGAATCAGATGGGGAGAAACGGAGCAGGTAGCGCGGACTGAAAGGGCTGGCAGGGACCAGACAGGTACAAGACCGGGACAGAGACACGGATACACCCGCGCGCGGCGGGGGCGGGGCCCAGGCAAGAGAAGGCTCCAGGTCGAGCCCGCGGGGCGCGACTGGCGGGAGCGCGCAATCCGGGGCCGGGGCTGGCGGAGGGGGCGCGCCGGGCCGGCCCCGCCCCTTCCCGCGCCCCCTCCCCGCGGCTTATCAGCGGCTCGCGGGCGGGCGGCCTTGGGCGCGCGGCGGCGGCGGGGCCTTATTGCAGGTGCGCTGGCGCCACCGAGTCTGCGGAGGCCGCTGCGTGGCCGGCCGGGCGGGTGGCGGCGGCAGGCACGGCGCGAGCAGGGGCGCGGGGGCGCGGCCTCGTCCTCGCACGCAGGGCGCTGAGCATCCGGGCCTGGCGCCCATCCGCCGGCCCGCCGGGAGCCGGCTGCGGCCACCTGCCCCGCCAGCGCAGGAGGCTGGGCACCTGCACCTCCCCACCCCCCCCGCCCCCACGTCCCGGGCTTGCCATCCACCCCCAGGGGCTCTGCTGAGGGCTTGCGTCCTCACCAAGCCCCTGCTTAGGAACATCTGTAGGTTCAGATCAATTAAAGCAGGAACATTTTGCAGAGATGCATGGTACACACGATATGTATGTCAAACATTCTTTTTATTAGCTTTGCTGCAGCCGACAGGGCCCTTAAGAGTCGGGCCTCCCGGGCCTCCCGGAGCGTGAGTGAGTCGCTGCTTTGCTAATTTACAAGCGGTGGCCTTGGGGTAGGCGTCTTCTCTCCTCTGTGCCTCAGTCTCCTCTTCTGTGAAAAGGGGGAATGGAGGTGCCTTGGCATCGGGCTGCCCCAAGGGGGAAAAGAGCTCAAAGGTGTAATGCTGCAACGGTGTGGGCACAGGGCAGTTAGTATGAAGCCGCTCCGTGTGGTCACGGTCTTTCTCCCAGGCTTGCTGAGACTTTGGGGCGAAGCAGGTACACGCATGTTTGGGAGCCAGGCTGGTCTGGTAGTGCTACCTGGTTGCTGTGTGTGTGTGTGTGTGTGTGTGTGTGCACGCATGTGCCTGACCTTGGGCCAAGTCACCCCAGTTTGCCCAGGCTGGAGGCTCAGTTTCCTCCTCCGGAGCACAGCGGGGCTAATATCAGTGGCCGCCCAGGAGTTATTAGGCATATTACAGACAAACCGCAGTAGGAGAGCTATCGCCCCGCCCCTCCAGCCTCCCGCTGACCCACCCTGGGTTCTAGCACAGTGTTCACAGCCTCCCAGGGCTGCCCGCAGCCGTCACGGAGCACCGCAGAGGGATAGAGCCTTCCCATGAGTACCCTGCCGTGTGGTCCGGATGCTCTACCCTGGTCCCCGGCCCCAGCGCCTCCAGACAGATGAATCTCTTGACTGTCTGATCCCATCTGTGCATCTCCTTCCCAGAAGACCTACCCAGCATCTAAATGAATTAATTTGTAAGGGCGTCACATGCGAAGCCCACCAATAGGCATTAGGAACTATTACGGCTATGGTTACTACGCATTTCCGCTGTCAGCATCCTGAGCAACGGCGCCCTTCGTCCTTTCTGTCCCATTCTCTCTCTCTTCTGCAAGCGCTTGGAGACCCTCTTAGGTGCCAGGCTTCAAAATCCATGCTGAGTTTACGGAGCTCTGCACGGAGCTGGGGCCCGGAGGGGGAGACAGAAGAAACAGACATTGCAACGCAGGGTAGTAAAAGCATGGGTGGAGGAAGCCGACTGTTAATGACAGCACAAAGGGAAGGGTGCTTAACTTACCCTGCAGGGGCAGGAGGGAGGAGCAATCAAGGAAGGCTTCTCGGAGGGGGTGACCTCTGTGTTAGGTCATAAAGAAATGGATGGAGTCATTCAGGTAGCCCAGACAGAAGGCTCTACTTTACTCCTATGAATTAGGCTGATAAGACAGACATACAGTAGGACCAGGAGGGACTTTTTTTTTCTGTCTGGGGGTGGGGGAAAATCTTCCTGTAAGCAGTGACTTTGATTTATTTCCGTAAAATAAGGAGGAGGGCAGAGTTGCCTAGTGGTGATGGCGGCAGGGGGAGGGGGTGGTATGTCAGGAAAGTGAGTGAGTGGCTAAGGGTGGGCATTCCTCATGTGAACGGAGGTAGGAGCTACCAACCTAGTGGGTCAGGTTTTCTGATTTTTCAGGAGGAACTGGACATCGTAATGTGAAATTTCCTTTTATCTTTATCTTCACCACTCACTAAAAAAAAAAAAAAAAAGTGGTTTAAGTATCAAACCAACCAACACTGGTTCGATGCAGGGGTGGGACGGGGGAGCAGATTTGGCCCTGGGATCGCCCGTTGGAGATCTCTGGGAAGTATACAGGAAGACAGGGGGATCAGTCATCACACAATCAGGCTCTCAGATGGCCAGTGACCCCTAGCACTGAAGTCTTGACGAGGCCTCCAACCACCCAGTCTGCCTTAAGTTGGAGCTCTGAGCCCTTCAGACTTGGGGACTGGCGTTGGCCACTCCCTTAAAGTCTGTCCCTCCTGAGACAGCCCTGTGCAATGGCCGTGATAATTTACAGTTCAAACAGGGAGCCCCAGAGGAGCCAGAGGCTGCAAACATCCGGGTCTGACCTCTTTCCTTCAGCTCTCTCCGTCTCCCGGAAGGCGGAAGGACGCAGAACCTTCTAGAACCCGAGGCTTCGCTCCCAATTCCTCCCTCCCTAAAATGATGGCTCCTCTTTCCTTAATCCTTTCTTGGGGCTGCTGCATCTTTTCCAGTTTTCATCATCATTAGGATTGGGGCATGCTGACCCCACACGCCGAAACGAGGCAAATCAAATAAAATATAAAGAGACCTGTCGAAGCCCTTTCAAGGCAGCCAGGGGGAAGTTACCCCAAATTAAGGCAGCGCCTGTGAGCACAGCAGTCAGAGAAGAAACCTTTTAGCTGAAACCAAGAACATTCCCGGGCGAGGTATTTCATTATTATAATGGTCTGTCTTGGATGAACAATTTAAGAGAAAGGTTAGCGACTGAATGCAGTTCTTACCAGAAGAATGCCGGAAGGGGCTGCAGCGGGGGCATCTGAGCATTCTTCAGTTCGAGGAAGGCAATTTGATTCAATACACGGAGCTTTTAGATTTATTTCCCTGGTTTTGAGGCCTGGGCATTGTAGGTGATCTTTGTTTTCAAGCTTCCAAGAGAAGGCTTGGCTGTCATACTCTGATCGGGGTCTAATTGCTTCCGACCGCCCATTAGTTAATTGCTCCCAGGAGAGTTGGGAAGCCAGCCTCCTGGTGATCCCTGGGGTACCTACTAGCCCTGGGACACGAGCGTGAGATGGGACAGACACAAGTCTCCAAGTGCATCTGGATTCAGAGTCCAGACTGCATGTCCCCGTGAGGGCAGAGTCCTATAGGATGGAGGCTGTGTGATCGTGTGGCTCTGGGGTGACAGACACAGTGGCAGGTCTTGGTGACACTGGGCTAACATGGAGCAGAGGAGCCTCCATTCATGTCGGCATGCAAGGGCGATATATTGAGGACCTACTATGTGCACCTGAGGGTATGACGGCAGGCAAGACGCTCCGGGGTTCACATTTACCCGGCAGATGGCCAGCCCAGGGATCCTGTCGGATAGGGGAGGTGTTCATTTCCCCGGGCGGCTGCAATTGAGAGACACAGACTGAGGGCTTCCAACAGCAGAAATGTGTTTTCTCGCGGTTCTGGAGACCAAAGTCCTTATTCGAGGCAGGGCCATCCTCTCTCGAAGCCTGGACCCTTCCTGGACTTTTCCCTTAACTCTTCCAGCTTCATGAGGTGGCATTTCCTCCTTGGCTCTATCGCGTTAAGCCCCGCCCCTCATCCCGTGGCGTTCTCTTTGTGCGTCTCTTCTCCCCGCCTTGTAAGGACATCCTTCACGATGGATGAGGGCCCTCCTTAGGACCTCATCTTAACTGGATTACATCCATGAAGACCCGATTTCCAAATCAGGTCACATTCACAGGCATCTGGGCTTAGGACCTCGCCATGTTTTTTTAGGGGACATAATTCAACCCATAGCAGGTCACAGTGGAGGCACCAATTGAATCCTGAAGAGGAGGCTGTGGTTGGATCAGGGAGGCTCCACGGCTTCTCTGAAGAGCTGAAGGCTGAAAATGTGTACAACGTGGCGTTTGTCTTCGGAGAGTGGGAAGATGGAGTTGGGAGGGGTTTGGAGCCCGTTATAAATGCAATTTAAAAACCAGAAGACCTAGTGGTGAACTCCAAGGTCTTTACCACAAGTGCCAGCATCCTCGCAACTGAAGTCCATCTTTATCACCCCCCCCCCAAATTAACTGCTTACACTTTTCTTCATTCCTAAGAATTTGCTTGGTGCTGGGTTTATGCCTGGCATTGTACCCAGGCTGCAGGTAATAAAAATGAAATCAAATTTAAGGTAGAAAAAAGTAAAATTAAAATGACAGGACTCGAAGTGTCCTCCACTTAAATGATGTTGGAAGGCAATCAGATAATCGTAAGAGGTAGGTCCACAAAGGGGTAGACAGTCAGGCTTTGGAACATAGAGAAAAGGGTCTACTTCTAGCTTTGGTGCTTCTGGGCTTCTGTGAACTTGGCCGGTGAGGCAACCTGTCGGCGCCTTAGTTTCTTATGTGCAAAATGAGAAACTACTCCCTGTTTTTCCAGCTGGTGGTCCAGAACAGGTGAGCAAGTGTTAGCAAAAGTTCTTAGACCCATAGGAAGGGCCCAATAGATGGTATTTGGGATGAAAACTTAGCCAGGCAGCTAAGGAGATAAAGTGTCCACATGGAAGAAATTAAATCCTAAGAGACTTCAACCCAATGTCAAGGTGGGGATAGAAGAGATGTTACAGAGAAGAATTCATCACCCGCTGAACTGTAGACACAATAACTGGCATGAGAGACTGGGCTTGTGAGGGGAGGTTCACGGATGCAAAGGGCTTGCAGGGTGAAGGGGGCAAAATGGGGCATCCTCGCAGAGATGATGGGGTAAATGGAGTCATGGAGTGGGCAAGCGTTGAGTGTGTTTTTATCTTTTTAATGTTTTTATTATTTGTTTGTTTGCTTATTTTGAGAAAGAGAGACACAGAATGTGAGCAGGGGTGGGGCAGGGAGAGAGGGAGACACAGAATCCAAAGCAAGTTCCAGGCTCTGAGCTGTCAGCACAGAGCTCGACATGGGGCTCGAACCCATGAGCTGTAAGATCATGACCTGAGTCAAAGCTGGATACTTAACCGACTGAGTCACCCAGGTGTCTTTTAAGTGTGTTCTTAAAATACTGAGTAGAGCAGGTTGACCAGAAGCGGATGGCTTGCTTGGAAAATGCAATCCTGACTCATTGATTTAGAAAAGGAGTTTGGGGCCTGAAGTGCTTTTAAAATACACTCGCGAATCTTCAAGGCTTCTATCAATAGGTAGGTATTCCGGCACTGGGGTGGCTCAGTCAGTTGAGCGTCCAACTTCAGCTCAGGTCATGATCTCATGGTTCCTAAGTTCGAGTCCAGCACTGGACTCTGTGCTGACAGTGCAGAGCCTACTTGGATCCTCCGTCCCTCTCTCCCTGCCCCTCCCCTGCTCCCTCTCTCTCTATCTCTCTCAAAAATAAATAAAAACATTAAAGAAGAGAGGTAGGTGTTCATCCTCCTGGGCTGAAAATGGGCGATCCTGGTGATTGGTCACAGAAATGATGCTGTGTGGGTTGGGAGGCTAAGTCATAAAGGGAGACACACCTTCCTCCTGACCCTTCCCATGGCGACATTCACCTTTGGAGCTCTGAGTGTGTTCTGAGCTGCGGCGTTGGAGGGACCATGTGGAGAGATCTCCAAGAATGGGGAGGGATGCCCAAGGAACTCAGACTGTTTAAATTCTCCCAGTTTCAGCAGCCTTCAAGATGACTCCAGCCCCAGTCTCTCTCTGCCTCTGGGGACATGGGAGAGCCTGTGCACCAAGTGCCCTGCGGAGCCCAGGGGTCCCCTAGAGAGAGAGAAATAATACATGAGAATTGTTTCGTTTCATCCAGTTTGAGGTGATTTGGTGCACAGCTACAGGAAACCAGAACAGGACGGGGCTAGGAAAGTCCACTGAAGAGGTGTGGATCTAAAACTGTGGCCAGTGAGGGCCATGGAAAGTGTTTGAGCTATGGCATGACCAAAGGAGTGCTTTAGGAAGATTAATCTGAAGGCCTCTGCCAGGTACAAGCGGAGTAAGGAGAAATGGACAGGAGACACCTGTTACGAGGCGAAGGCTGAATCCTCGGTCTATTTTCTCCCCCTCCCCGGGAGTGGGTGACCTGGCTGGGCCAGTGGAGCCCTGCTTGCTGCAGAGAAGGAAGGGTTTGTCCTGCCCGAGCAGAGACGAGGAGAAAACCGAGATGGAGGGATTCAAGGAGACACTGTGTGAGGTCCCCAGGCCCATCGGTACCTCTCTCCAGCTGCTCCGGCTCTGGGGGCGTGGGTGTCAGGGTCTTGAGTGAGCTTAGGGCTTGAAGGTAAGCCTTGGGGGAAGTCCTAAGTGTGTAATTTACCACGTGAGTCACCTGGTAGAGCATTATCATAAAATTTATAGCCCCGGGTGGCAAATAGTGTAATTAAACAGCCCAAGGTGCTCTGGACTTGGAGGCACCTCTGTACCCTTTTGAGACAAGAGCAAATAGGCAACCTGGCAGATAAGCCGGGGCTGGGGGTTGGGGGGCGGGGACCGGGAAGGGTCAAAGGTAACCCACAGGCTGGATTCCTGCAGAACAGCCACAAGATGTCCATGGGTCCTTTTCAGAAATGTAGATTTCCAAATGAAATCTGGCCATTCGTGGCAAGGTGGATGGACCTCGAGGGTGTCACGCTAAGTGAAATAAGTCAGGCAGAGAAGGACAGATACCATATGTTTTCGCTCATAGGTCTAATAGGAGAAACCAACCAGAGGACCATGGGGAGAGGAAGGGGGGGAACAGAATTAGAGAAAGGAAGGGAGGCAAATCATTGAGAGACTCTTGAATACTGAAAACAGACTGAGGGCTGAAGGGGGAGGGGGAGAGAAGGGAGGTGATGGGTGTGGAGGAGGGCACCTGTGGCGATGAGCACTGGGTGTTATATGCAAACCAACCTGACGATAAACTATATATATATATATATATATATATATGCATGTGTGTGTGTGTGTGTGTAAGGATAAGGTTGTGTTCTAATTGCTATTGTAATAATCCACTCCAAATATAATGGCTTTATAAAAAATGTAGATTTCCTCCCAGGGGCAGGGTGAACTCTGGTGTCTTGGACCATCCTTTCAAAAGCTGCAGCGATTGGTAGAAGTCAATCAAAGGCACTGGTTAGAAGACATGTCTTCCAAATGAGGATCCCCAGATCCACTGCATTAGAGCAACCTCGGGGTGAGCCTGGGGACTGGTCTGTTTAATGAGCGCTCAGGTCGTACTTAACCCCTCTGATGTTTGAGAACGAGCTCCTTCTCCTGGAGCAGAGTTCCTCTTGGTTTGTGAGGGAAGAGTTGTTGCATTCTTTTTTAAAGTAATTACAATAGCAACACATGTTTACTGTAACCAATTAGGAAAATCTGGTCTGCTTTGAATAAGTCATTAGAAATGGAAGACTTGCAGAGGGATTCATGTGCAAAAGTTCTCCTGGGCGTTTCCGAAGTCCCAGTGTACATCTCTGGGTAGAACAGCGAGGTGAGCTAAAAGGAGAGAGAGAGAGGGAAAAACATCTGAGCTTTGGCGTAGCAGCCTTGCACATGGCGGCTGCCATTCATCCATCCATCGGAGTTCAGCCTGAAGCCTTTTCAGAGCTCCCAGGACCTGCAGGGGTGGGGCAGCAAAAGTGAGGGGGTAGAAAAAGCCTGCTCAGAAGGTCCTGAGTCACAGCCAGAATCCCAGGACGTTCACCCAGCTCCACAGCGATTTAGGCTAGCACCCACTGGGTGCCGGGCATCGTCTAGACACTGGGGACGCAGCACTTAACAGATCTCGTGAGTCCCTACACGTTGGGATCCTGGTGGGGTGAGACGGGAACACTTTCCACCTGACTCGGTGAAAGCTGGCCACAGGAAGGACACAAAACCACCTGCTTTCAGCTTTCCAGGAAAATCTTACCCTCTGGGGGGCTCAGTTGGTTAAGCGTCCGACTCTTGATTTTGGCTCAGGTCATGATCTCGCGGTTCGTGAAATCGAATCCCACCTTGGGCTCTGTGCTGGGTATGAATCTGTTTAAGGTTCTCTCTCTCTCTCTGCCCTGCTCGCACTCTCTCTCTCTCTAAAATTAAAAAAAAATAATAATAAGAGAAGAGGCTCTTCTTTTGACCTTGGACAGAAGACAATTCTCGAAATGCTGACACACATATTTGAGGATCTCACACACCTGGTACAGCGGAGGTCTCCAGACTGTGGCCACTGGGCTGGCCCAGGATCCCCACCCATTTCACTGACGCACGGCCATGCTCCTTCCTTCCCTCTGTCACCGGTTGTCTCTGGCTGCTTCTGCTCTGCGTCAGCACAGGGGGGTTGTTGCAACAAAACTGGAAATCCTTACGCTTTGGTTCTTTGCAGGAAAGTCTAGAAATACAGCTCTGGGGTAGAGAGCTGCAGGGGGCCCAGCTGGGGCGGTCTCCTGGGGACCCCCATGGCCGGGAGACAGCAGCAAACGTCCGTTCACGCCGGCCCTCTGGGACTGGGGAAGAGGAGGGACCTCTGTCTGCCTGTGCGCTCTGGGGTCTTGCTTCCTGGGTGACATTTTCAGGGCTTGTCAAGGTCAGATGACAGCTCCAGCAATGGTCACATGCCTTGTCTGCCCCGTGCACTTGCCTTCAGGCCCCCAGGTAAGGTCTGGGAGTTTTGGCTTCATCCGCCAGCAAACCCTGGGTGGGAGGTGAGCTTTGTTGGGTGCTCCAGCAGACTGCAGATAACACACAGAGAATGGGGGCCCATGGAGCATGGGTCGCTAGAGATCAGGCGAAGTCGTTAGGGCCCAGGTAGGGCTGAACTGCATTGACAAGAGTCCTGTGAGGCTGGAAGGACCTTAATCCCCAGACACACTGGACGGATCTCCGCTCCAAGGTGCCTTGCCATGATCCTTGCAGTCATTCTCTGGGTGGACTAGAATCTCCATCCTTGGTGCGCTCGCCTTCTGGGAGGGGGGTGACACTTGGTGAAGGCCACCAGCTTCCAAGAGGACCAGTGATGACCCCAGAGCGGAGCTCTCAACAGCTCCCCAAGCTCAGGACTCAGAGGGTTCTGACCCAGGACGTGGAGAGGAGACGGGCGCGGGGCAGACCAGGGGCTCGGGGTTTCAATCCCACCTCAGCCCTTGGAGCCCGGCCAGCCCCGGGCCACAGTGGTTCCCCTGCTCTTCAGACCTCAGTTTTCTCGTCTACAAAACGACCTAACAGAGCCATTGAGGGCATTGCATTGAATGCCAGAGGCTGCTGGTTGCCTTGGCGGTACCCAGGAAGGGGTTCTTCCTCTTACGCACTCCTCTTCTGTTCTGAAACCTTGCATGGCTCCCTGCTACCCACCCGACCAAAACTGGGGAGGAGACGTAGCCAGTGAAGAATGGGTGGGGAGGACAGTGAGTGCAGGGACCTGTGAATATTCATGGGTGTGGGGTGTTTGAGAAACAGCTAGAAGGCCTGTGTGGCCAGCAAAGGGAAAGGGCAGGAGTCTGGGCCGGGCCAAGTCAGGAGGGGGCCTCCAAAGGAGTGTGGATCTAATGAAGAAAGAAAAAAAGAAAGAAAAATCGGGGCACCTGGGTGGCTCAGCAGGTTGAGTGTCTGACTTCAGCTCAGGTCACCATCTCCCGGTTCGTGAGTCCAAGCCCCGCATCCGGCT